>JZKD02S1853199.1:54062-65075 GCA_000966675.3 Picea glauca
TAATTTTATCAATTTTTACTTCCATTAATGTAAACAAAATTTGAACACAATATTTTATCGTGGAACCCAATTGGCAAAACCACAAACACTTTTCTATTAACTGCAAAATTCTGTTTTACAAGTTACAATAGAAGGAAAAAGTTCTTCCTCTTTAGATCAACACCAACTGATCAAGATGCACCCACACCCCTGTTCAACATCTCCAACTGGTAGGAGGTTACAACCCCCTATTTAGTCAACTACAACTGACAACGAAGCACCTACCCCCTTGCAGGATCCAACCTGCCCTTACACCTCCCAACCACCCTTAGTTTATCAATCTAGAAATAGGATATTCAGTCCAATAATGGTCTTCTATATCAAACACTGGACATCATAACTATTTCTCTGTATTTTTATGTATTTTTATGTTCAATGTCTTTGCCACCGTCACACTTCTCATTCACATCTCAGTCATACTTATAATTCTTTAAAATCTTCAACACAACTCTTCACAACCATCACGCCTCTTCATCTAAATGACCATTGATTATTGCTAACATAGTTTATTAGTCAAATTTTAATCAACATAACACATTTATCATTCTTCTTCGATTTAGTTCCATCTTTTAATGCATGAATGATTTAACTGAGATTCAATCTAACTGGTTTTTTTTTTTTTTTTTAGGGTTTTATTAATTTTGGAGATCATATGACAACATGTACACCATTTAGCAGGTATGGTGAGGTTTTTATAGCCTCTGCTATATTCTTTGTGTGATCCATGTTCACAATGATATTTTTCATTTTACCAAATCATGATAGTTTGAATTCTTTGGTGTTGTGTAGGATTTTAACTATTTTTGGCAAAACATCCACATTTGGGAGTATGCCAAAACTCCGAGAATAATAGCGCTCTTCAATATTTGAAAGTTTATTAACTTGGTAGCGTATTTTGGTGACCCTCCAGACTTGGCGTTATGCCAAAAACTACGACAAAATTGGCAGTCTCACCATCAATTGACATAAAGAAATCTCCTAATCCCATGGTCACTCATATGACCGTCGTGCCAACAGTGTGTAAAAAAATATTTATCCAACGGACGAGATCATCTCTATCGGTAGATAAACGCTTGTTATTGCTTCTTCCAAAACTTAGGGGGCCTGACAGGTCGTCCCGAGCTCTAGGCTGGTGATATTCTCATGAAGTCCAAGCACCTAGAGCCCCTGCCATACTTTTGCACTACGCGTCAAATAGTCATAGTGAGGGATGTGTATATGAAACCAAATATTTTTTTTTGCACTGACTAAGTTAATTAGCACCGTTGATCACTTGATTGGATGGTTTCCGAGTCTTCTTCAGCTTTCTGATCATAATCTTGCTCAAACATATATGAAAAAGTTGATGGACTTCTTTTAACAGATACTTCAATATCAGTGAGAGATGGCCCAAGCTTGTTTTCCAAGGCAGAAAGATGTTCCTTTGCATCCTCATCGAGATAGTCCACATCAAGCTCACCATCATCATCAACATTTCCAAACATAAATCCGAGCATTCAGTTTTCTCCAATGTCATCCTCATAGTCTTCCTCATCTTCCTCTCCTTGCTCCTCAGATGAATTTGCACTTGTCTTGTTCCTCATAACAAGGTGTCCTTCCATCAGCCATCCGATATCGAGAAAGTTCATCACTTACACGAGCTAGAAGAGATTATGTCCACCTTAGTCTTGCACTGATTTCTTCATGTTGAGCTCTGAGTGTATTATTTTATTCCTTAATATTTGCATGATGATGAATTCGTTGTTGTAGGTTTTGTTTCCATGAAATCTTCTTAATCTCATCCTCAAGATCCAAAATCTTCCTCTTCTGATTAACATTGTCTGTATTTAACATATCACTCTCTGTACTTGTTGATTATCTAGTACATAAGCATAATTGGTCATATACAATTTACCTCCTATCAAATACCTTATGAAATCATGTGTTATATTCTTTGCTGCAGCCAACCCTTGTGTTAGATTCATGATGCTGCAGACGAAGCAAATCAATATCTTTACATATTGACTCTTGCATTGACACACATTTCTCTCTCTTTTCTTCAAAAACATTTACATTATTTGAATCTCATCAATCAAAGAACCTATTTATGTTTCCAACTCTCGCCCTACATTCTTTTCAGTGCTTTTAGGTATGTCAAGATAACAGAACAAAACATATGTATATTCCTCACTATGTTGAGATAAATGTATATTTGATAATGTAGCAATACATTATCTTGCAATGACATCATATTATCCCAATAACAATGCCATTATTCCATTATCTCATCATCATCATTATAAAATTGCTTTATCAACAACTCTTTCATCCTAGTCATGCTACCATCACGATCTCTACTCTGTCTTCTTTTTTTGTTCAAGTCTATTGCCTAATTACACTCACACTCTTCTACACTGTAATCTTGTGGATGGTGTGATTTGAAAGGTTCAACATATTTTTCTTTGTCCATGGATACCATACAAGTATCTCTTCCTGTTGACACTATTATTGATAGGGCTTGTTGGACCAGGCACTGATACATCCTCTGAAATTTGGATTTTGTCATTCTCATCATCACAAGCCATGTAGTAACATAGTGCCTTATAACCATCACACATACATAATTCACATTGTTATTTGTCAATGCCAACCAACAAAATTGTCTCTCATCTATTTGACATCAATGCTAATGCCATCAATGCCAACCTATATTACCATATTTCCAACAATCTACAAGTCCACCACTTTCTCCCGATTCTAGGCGAGACAAGTGATCTAGCCTGACATTTAACTTTCCTGGCTTAATAATGAACTCAAAAGAGAATTATCAAAATAATAACAACCACTTGCAAATGCGACCTTCTAACACAAGTTTGTTCACAAAATACTTCAAAGCAAAATGGTCAGTAAAAAACTTAAAAATGACTTCTAAGTAAATAATGCCTAAAATTTTGTAAAGCATACACCATGTCCAAACCTTCCCTTTTGGTTGTGGTGTAATTGCGTTCAACTTGTGAAATTTTGTGACTGGGAAAGTATATAGGATGTTCCAATTTTCCTTCCTTTGGTTGCACAAGAATGGCGTCGAGTGCAACTGTAGAGGCATCAATATGGACATGAAATTCAACTTTCTAGTTAGGATAAGTCAAAGTGGGTGCAATGCTCAATTTGTTTTTAGCAGGTTGAATGCTTTATCACAGTCCGAAGTCCAACGAAACCCTTCAGATTTCTTGAGAAGTTGTTCCAAAGGTGTCATTATGCTCACATAACCCCTGATAAATTGATGATAATAACCAGTATGGCCTAGGGTCGTGTGCAACTTATAGACAGTGGTAGGAGGAGGAATATTGAGAATAACTGCAATTTTCATAGGATCAACTCGAACTCTTTCCCGACAAACAATATTCCCTAACAAATTTTCAAATGGTGTGCATAAAATACATTTTCACAGATTAAGGGAAATATGTAATTGTCTAAAGTGGTCCAACATCAAGCATAATATCCCAATGTTCTCATTAAGTAAGTTGTATACATTCCAATCATCCAAGTGTACCTCAAGGAACTAATTAATGAAATTGTGGAATGTTGTGATCATGATCCAAGAAAATATTGTTGGGGGCATGCTTAAGCCTAAAAGGTAAAACATTGTAGGCAAATGATCCCCACTCAATAGTAAAAGTTATTTTCATATTATCTTCCTTGACGGTTCGAACCTGATGATATCTACAGAACCCATCTGTAAAGGAATATGCCTCATTTCTCGCTAGTTGATCCAATACCTCATTGCTAAAGGGGGTAGGAAAGGGGTCATGTACACAACCAATATCAGGCTTCTATAGTCCACACAAACTCATATATCATCCGTACCTTTCTTGGTTTGTATCACGATAGGACTGATCCATTTAGCCTTATCAACAAGGAAAATCAACCCAGTTGTGAACATTCTATCGATATCCTTTTTCACTTTCTCTTTAACTCAAGAATTTAGCAGATATGGCCTATGCTTGAATGGTCTTGATTTAGGCTTTAACTCTATCCTCATCTCCCCTAAATATCTCTTAATACCTTTTATTTTTGATAAATTTGTAGAGAGCATATTTTCATATTTCTGCAGCAGATCCTGTATCTCTATCACTGTTTGTTCATCCCCATAGTCTCCAATGGAGGCTAGCTTAAGATTCTCATCAATTCCTATATTGACTTTCTGCAACTTCAATGGTTTGGTATAGGAACCACTGACATCATCTGGGATAGTATCTTTAACCTCCCCAGTGCCTTCGGATTCCTGAAACGTCAGATGCCTAAGTTCCTCAAGATCATCGAGATCTTCTGGGTTTCTATTAACAGTAAGACAAACCACATATAATTGACCAGAGGATGGCTAAAGACAATGATGAAGGAGGTGCTCATGTTAAGGACAGACAGTAGGAGGATGTATAGGCTTAACTTCATCAACAAAAAGTATTTTCTTAATCCATTTTAAACCTAAAGTGATTTTAGAGGACTTATCTAAGAATAAGAAGTCTTGACAGAATTGTCATTGAAGGCTTTCCCAACGAGTTGTTTAGCGTCGAGATTTTTCATGTATATACCAAGCAGCTGGAATCTATCCCAAGGAATGAATAAAATGATGCACCCATAGTTGAGAAGCTATTTTTTGAACTTCCCATACCTGAATACAGTGCACTACATGCTCCATTGGATCCAAAATCCCATCATATTATTCCAAAGCTGACTAGTCCATATTCAACGAAGTAAGTTTTGAAGGGGGAATAAAGCGATGTTGGATGGCATGATTTGATTCATCTCAGGAAGATAAAGTACACTTATGAGTGGCCCACCATCTAGATGAAGAGGATCATAACGCAATATTCAATACAATAAGTCTTTGTTCTCGTGCAACTTTAGCCTCTACGTCAACCAGCAAAATGGCCAAAGTTGAAGTTCCATTGTACACAAGGTGTTCTCTAACCTCGGATCAAATCCACGTAGAAGATCTAATAGTCACACAACATCGTGAGAAGTTATCATATCTTCCTTGTTTCTAGTTTTCAAATGCTACCTTTGAATTTTCCCCTACAGAATGAGTATTGTGGCAACTTACCAATTCGCCTGCAGTTGGGTTAATATAATCTGCCCACTTTCCTGCAGTCAGAGTGTAGAGATAATCCAGGGTATCCTCTTCCATATTTCCCTCTACCGGATATGTATAGCAGGGACCATAATATGGGTCTAATGGTTGGGTTACCTTCATACCATCTACTTCAAAAGACATGATTTCTTTCTTAAGGTCAATAACAACAAAATTCTCATAATCCCAATCAATTCCTAGTAAAGTTGGGTATGGGTCATTTTCCCCCATGGTTTCTATAAACTCAAAGTTTACCATTGTATTGACTCCATCTAAGTCCACTTCAACATTTTGCAGCCTTCAAACAGGGTAGATACAATATTTCTTGGCCATCCGCAACTAAATGGGAAAGTAAACCAAATTGGGCTTACCCATGGCTTCCCATGTTTTATTTGGTAGGATGTTGAAGTCAGACCCCAAATATAACATAACATCATTAATTTTGTAACCAGTGATATGAGTATTTAGCCTAAATTCTCGTCTAGATCTCTGCTTCCGTCGTTGTATTATTCATGTATGCCTTTCGGGAATATGAGCAACAATCAACTCTTCTGGGTTTGTTTCAATCTCTAAAGTGCCCTTGAGACTGTTCCGCAACTCCCTAGGAAGTTGTTCATTATCCAAAATATCATAAAGAAGTAGAACCACAATTCAATAGTCTATTTGGGTCTCAATGGAGGATCTTTCTATGCCATACAATGCTCCACAAGTTTAGATTGAGGCTCATGTATTGAGTCTGCCGGTATCGATATTGCAAGATTAGAATGTCAAAATATCTCAAAATCATCCTTAAAAAATTATTTTTTCGCAAGGGGATCATATATCACATATTATCCTATCACCTTGTGGATCTTACTTTGAGTCGAGTTGTCAACATCAACACCAATACGTGTTACTCCTCTAGTAATAATATCAATATTGGGTGCCTTTTCTTCAATGACAGGTTGGGGCTCTGAATTTATCAAATTGGTTCTTCGTTGTCTTGCACGATCCTCCCATTTCACAATCAACTCGAGACAATCCTTAGTGGCATGGGTTTTGTTTCTACAATGGGCACACCAAGGATGTCTCACAAGATGAAAATATCGAGCGATATGTCCCTGCTCATCACAATTATAACATCGAGTTGGCCCTCTTCTTCTTGTTCATCCACCTCTGAAACCTCCACCACCTCTACATCCTCCTCCAAATCCTTGAGGAACTTCATCAACCCTGAATGAAAACCGATATAATTTGTTTGCAAGAGCATCCAGAGCACGACATTATTTGGCAGTGTGAGTAGGTGGCCCACATAATTCACAATAGACTATGTTTGGAACATGGGTGTATTTTTGTAGGATTGGGCAATGCCGAGGGGGGTGCCCATGACTTCAGAATATTTCACAATAGTCATTATTCTGAGTACCATGATGGTTTGGGAAAGCATGGTACTGCACAAGACCATGGAATGATGTTGTGGTTGCGATTTGCATAACTCCTCTAGACGGTCGTATTTGTGGATGCGCCATGGGTTGCACGGGTTTTCTATACCCCTCAATCTGAGACATTTTTTCGTTGTCTACCCCTCATTATAGCAACCGGTACACCATACTTAAGGGTGAACTTCTCTAGGAATGGCCATTTCTTGAATCTTATCAGTCAAGGTGGAAATTTGGCCTTGCAATTGCACAATATTATAGTCATCAAGTGGTCTTGTTACCTGTAATATTTGAGGATATTCCGCCATCACCTCAATTTTCATGGCCTGTTCTAGGGCTTCCCCCAATGTGGTTATTTGTTGTTGGGTAAAGAGAATCCAAGTTAATGGTAAAAGTCCCTGAATGAACCGTTCCCATTGGTGGTATTCATGAATGGGTTTGGATAATTTTCCTATCACATCTTTGAATATTTGGTTATACTCCCAGGCATATTCCCCATCTCTCTATTTGATTTCCCACAGTTCAAAAAGAGCTTTTTGCTCGGATTCGAGTAGTTTAAATTCAATGATAAAGTTTTGTTTGACTTGTGGTAAAGGAAATGGTTTCCTCTGAGATTCCCTGGTTTGATGGATTTCATAGACCATTTTAATGCCTGACCCCTTAACGTGGTCTGAAACTCAACTAGTTTATTAGCATCCAAAGTTCCACAAGACTGCTAAATGGCCTCACAAAGGAACCAATGTTGTTCCACATCCTCATCCCCTTTACCCAAGAATTTTGGGTATCGGGTGAGGGATATGGCATGTTGATGCACCATGGGAGGATATGGGGACCCTATTGTTGGCAGCCAATTCACGTTTCTCATTGTCTCATAAGCTGCCTACACCAACGTTTCACAACATTGATTCTTTTTTGTCGCAAATTTTAATGAACGACGCCTTTATTCTTTGCGCTTTTCCGCACACCTACCTTCGCTAAGTCTTCACGAGTGCAAGCATGAAGATTTATCCTTTCAAGAGCTCATTGCGATCATTTTCTCAACTGCCGATATCTTTTGTGTCACTATGCATTTTGCGCCTATCTTTTTATTGGTCTTTACATGATCGACAATATCCCTTGATCGGTTTTCATACTGCGATGGATTATATAACTCAGTTTTATTGGAGACATTTAGCCTTTGCATTCGCATTTCATGACTTGCCTAAAACATTGATTCATTGAATTGCATCGAGGTCATGATTTATCTTTTGTGATCCTTATTGTTGATCCTTATCATAGCTCTTGGCATATCAATTGTATGCAATATCGATTTGACACCTTAGTTAAACGTTTGATTAATGCATTGGCGAGAACATGATTGTGGGTTTTGAACTGCATGGCGGTGTTTGAACATTATGGTATAACACTCGCACACATTATTATACTCATTGGACATTCTTATGTCGATTGTGTGATTGGATTTCGTTGAATTTGCAATGCATTAGTATTTGGATTGGCTTCTCATTTGTCCTACTCAATCTTTGGTTTCATAATATGTATACATGTCTTTTTAATATAACGCCTATGGCTATATTTGTAACTATTGATATGTTGATTTCATATGTTGACACATTGGTTAAAACTATAAATATCAGTGGTTACATTGGCGCATAGTTGGGTTTGGTATTGATTACAATTCGATTGCTGGTGGATTATAAACTTTGATTGCGCATTGCACTTATCATTGTTTATTGGTCAACCAATTGATATAACTGTTGAGCTGTGTTATAGGGGATATTACAGCTGTAAACACCCGCCACGTTCATGCTCTCTAATTTGATGGTTTCCTTTAGATCCACAAATCACGCAGAGGGTTTCCCATCTACACTTTTATTGTTGTTTGGAGGATTGTGCGAGTTTACAGACTGGATTTGAAAAACTGCATGTAATAAGTCGGCCTGTGTATAAACCCAAAACAATCTGCAACCAGACTGAGAGGTCATGTTTTCCCTGGACGATCTGGAAGGCATAGAGAGGATAATGAAATATCTCCAGCAAATCAAATGTCAGAAGGGAGAACAGATAATGAAATCTCTCCATTTTTAAGGGCAGCTGGAGCTTCAAACCCCGTGGCTAAGATCACAAAGTGTGGATACATGCGCAGGGACTCCAATATCTAAGGGTGTTTCAAGTCATATGACCGAATATGCCAGTGCAGGTGGGCCTTCTTATTTAGAGACAATGGGTCCTATATCTGATGATATAATAGAAGACTACCCTGGATCCAAGCAAAAGGGTTTGAGGAATTTCAAAGAAAACCTTCTTGTGTTTTTGGACAGTCTTATCCTTGAATGCCAGGATGGACCTGTGTTCGATTAAGTATTCATGGAGAAATGCACAGATTATGTCATTGCTCTTTCAAGGGTTTTTCGACAGGTTACGACATTGGTTGGACTCCAGCTTGTGACATCGCTTGGTCCTGTTGCACAAACACTTGGTGGACAGCGTGAGACTACACAATGTAAATCGAATGCTGAGAAAAGGGTTTTTTATGTGTCGTTATCAAGACTTAGATCCAGATATTCGGATTGCATGTATCAGAACTATCGGGTCATGGATTCTTTCTTATCCATCCCTATTCCTACAAGATCTATACTTAATACCTCGGTTTGACTTTGAGTGAGAAGAATGCTGCTGTCCGTAAAATCTCTGTGATGGCACTGACAAATATGTATAAGGTTGATGAGAATGTGCCACCACTTAGCCTCTTCACAGGACGATTTTGCAACCATTTAGTAGATGATATCGATATATCTGTGGCAGTTACAAAATCATCACAAATCAAAACAGAGACCCCTGTAAAAGAAACCCATCGGGTTGTTCAGACTGAGGACCATAATGGCAATAAAATGATCAATGAATGTGTTCGAGAGTGTAAAATTGGAACAGGAAGCTATGGCAAAGTGGTACTTCATAGGAATTCAAAAAATGAGAAGCGTTATGACATCAAAAGCCTTTCACAAGTCTTGGCTTTCAAAATCGCGAGTAGCACCTTCAGAAACTTCCATGACAAATGTTCTAAGAGAGGCTTCAATTATGTAAAAGTTAGATCATCCCAATATTGTCAATTTAGTTGAGGTGATTGATGATCCAGAAACGGATTACTTTTACATGGTCTTGGAATATGTTAAAGGAAGGTGGATCTGTGAAGGATTTGGTCCTCCTGGAGGAATTGGAGAAACTACTGCTAGAAGATATTTCCGTGATGTTGTTGTAGGTCTTATGTATCTTCATAGTCATAATATTGTGCATGGGGATATCAAACCAGAAAACCTTTTAGTTGACAGCAATGGAAGGGTTAAGATTTGTGACCTTAGTGTAAGTCAGAGTTTTGAGGATAAACAGTTTCATTTTGTTTTTTTTAAGAAGTTCCGGCCCCGAAGTTACAACCTTGCCAATCAGTATCATTGATTCAAATATGGTTGACATTTTATCTTTGGACTTACCCACTTCAGAATCATTACAAAGCTCGTGGATGGTCGATCCAACTGCCTTTATTTCTCCATCGGTTAAGGATATTCCAACTCTGTCTAGTGGTGATTCAATTTCTTTTGGCCTCCAATGTGATGGAGAAGGTGCTATCTCTACCCACGCAAAAAAATAAATAAAGGGATGTCGGATGAGCATGTCAAAGCAGAGCATGAACGTTAAAGATATTTGCATCTCTAGGTCTGAAAGAGCTTCCAACATCTATTGGAAAACTTGGGAAGCTAGAATATCTCGATTTTTTTATATGAGTGCTTCCAGAGGAAACAGGGCAGCTAAAGAAACTCGAGAAGCTTGACATGAGAGAGTGTTCTCGATTGAGGAAGCTGCCTAAATTAGTTGGAGGGATGAGATCTCTAAAGCATGGCATCTACGATGAGAAGATTGGACARCAATAGAATAGTCTCAAGAACTCTGTTATCATGGGGCTTAGAGTTGAAGTCGTAGAAGCACAGTTCAACTTGGATTGGCTGGATGCAAGTTGAAATCCTACCAATATAGGATGCAGGTGTACTGGATCAGGATGAATGCAGACATGTTATCCATGTTACATATACACAATTGGCATTATAGAATAGGCATCTAGTTCTGATGGTAAAGACCTTAATAAATATTGTGTTGTAAACAGTAAAGTGTGTGCTTATGTTGTTCAAGCATGAACACAATATTGTGTCAATCTGTGAAAAGAGGATACAAAGACAATACATACGCAAAAGAATCACGAAATGATAGGGCAATATTTGGAGGCAGTTGTTGCTTCAAAAACTCTGTCTTGCAGAAATTACTCAGACTTTTATATAAGCAAACCCCTCTTTTTAAGCGCTGTAGGTGGGCAATTGGTGCTATGCCTTCTTTCAGGAGTGGTGTGATTTCAATCTAATTATCTTGTTGAAGCTGCTGGTGTATGCTTCAGATCTGGTG
>JZKD02S1853199.1:71161-108936 GCA_000966675.3 Picea glauca
ACTTTCTTCTTATTCTCCAAACTTGAACATTTTCATCATTTTTCAAGATCACTCTGGCCCACTGATACACAATGTATTTTCAGGAATCTTCTTTCCCTTGCTGATACAAGTTGTATCATCGAGCAACTTATTTCCCTCGCCGATATGAGAAAACCATCCCAAGACTTAGAAAATTATGCTTAACCTTTTGTGTATCGACACCCAATCAACTTTTATCCATCAACATTTATCCACCGATATACTGGCATTCATGTTACCATGATTGCTGACATGATAAAGTGACCCATAGTTATGATTTTCCTCGCGTCTCTTTCATATATCGACGATTGAACATAGTTTATATGTAGACACAACCAACGACGATTCTCATCCGACCGTTGATACATCGATGTTGGATCATCTTCTCGACGTCGATACATATAAACAAAATATATCATATCTTCACTAATACACGATATATTGGAGAGTTTTCAATATCTTTGCCAATGCACGATGTATAGACGATGATCTTCCTTTTCATATATAGACGATTGAACATATTTTAGATGTAGACACAACCAACGACGATTCTCCTCCAATCATCGATACACCAACGTTGGATCATCTTCTCGACGTCGATACATATCAACGCAAGATATCATGTCTTCTCCAATACAAAGTGTATTGGAGAGTTTTCGATATCTTCGCCAATACACAGTGTATAGACGATGATCTTCCTTTTCTCGTTGACAAAAAATATGTCAACAAGACACTCACATCTTGAGGCCTCTCCTTTTTCCTCCATCAAAGTGTAGTTTTCATCCCTGAAGCATGCCAACTATATGATATATGAAATTACGACTCCAATGAAATTGATGGAATCAAAATCCAAGGCCTGAAAGTGTTAGAAGGATCACCAAGGATTTCTCACCCAAGCCAGCCTCATTAACCGTGAAACCATTGGAATGTTTGAATGGTATGCTAAGTTATCTGACCATAAATGTTTCCTCATGCTCTACACATCGCAAAAAAACAACTCCTCAATCAGACATCGTATGCACGAGATATGAGCCTTGAAATCATGTTAGGTAGCATCAAAATATCCTTCAACAAGGTAATCGGTTAACATCCTTCGTTTCTCACCAATGCACAAAGTTACGTTTGATGAAATTGTTTTAAGTAAGTGTTTTAAGTTTAATGGTTTAAATTTGAATTGAAATTGTTAAAATTTATTAAAAAGAAATGGTTTAAGGTTTAATTAAAAATCATTTATAAGGGGGTTTCAAATTTTTAAACAAGAATTATTTTGGGGTTTCATTGTTTCAACATGGAGGGGAGAGGGCCCCCATGCCCACTAATCCCACCTTGAATGGTTGAGGTGATAGTATGTGCAAGGGGGAGGGTCACCACCCATGAGCCTCCCCTTCCAACAATCCTCTATCACATTCAAACAAAACTACACATAAACGTTGACTAGCACAAAATCATCGGCATGAGATAAGGGATGGAGTGTTGATACATGTCATCGTGAAATGCACAATTGACCGTCGAAACACCAGCCCTAATCACGTCATCATCCCCGATACATAGCCACCAATAAAGTTTTCCAAGCCTATATGGATGGGGTTTTCATAACATAGTTTTATGGTTTTAATGTGCTCACATTTTTTATATATGTGGTTTGGGGATGAGGTGGAGAGGAAAGTGAGGGGGGTGGGGCACAACCCACGACCCCCCTCTTTAGTTAATCTTAATTTGAAGAGGATGGGGAGGGGGCTGTGACCACACCAACCCCCTTTTTTGCATACTTTGAACATTATGCCTTGCACATGAACCATAAGGGGGACAAGGGGGGGCTCACAACCACCCCCCTCCTTTAAAGTTTTTTTTAAACCTTTAAACTTTTAATAATAATAATAACCACCCCACTTAAATTATTAAAAAATTATTTTTTTTCAAATTATCTTTTAAACGAAAATCAAACCTATGTATGACCACTCAAATAAGTCTTGTGTCCAATGCACCAACGACTCGATCTGATTATACACACAATACACTGATGACATGGAAACATGGTCTAATCTTTGATACTACAATGATCCCTTGCAAGTTCATAAAACCTTACATCATTGGAGCTTGTTGGAATACTAAGAGGGGGTGGAGGGTGAATCAATATTATCACTTTATACTACTTTTAACCCCAATATATATATATCATAAGCATGTAAACATAAGTAACATCACATCAACATCACATCAAGGAGACAATACACCAGTATTTATGTGGAAACCAAAATGGGAGAAAAACACATAATGTTTTCTTATATATATAAATAATTCATTCATAGGAAGCACCAACTTCCAAATTCTCCAACTACAACTGGAAGTAGGCTCCAAAACCCTATTCTCAGGCTCCAACTTGAAGGAAGCTACAATGCCCTGAATTCTCTGGCTCCAACGAGAAGGAGGCTACATCCCCTAGGTTCTCTGGCTCCAACCGGAAGGAGGATACAACCATCTAGTTCTTAGGCTCCAACTTGAAGGAAGCTCTAAATCCCTGATTCTTCAGCTACAACCCCCTTTCCTTACCCCGTCCTACCACCCTGAAATATAAGTGTAGACTAAACTGTCACTACCACAATCACTGCCATTGATATATCAATCAACCTGTAATAAACCTATCACTGTCATTAATACTCAACCAGATCCTCTCACATGGATCATACACCAAGGACACCTCTCAATTAGATGTCCAACATCACCAACACATGCCTCTACCAAGAATGTACCAAACCATCAACTGTGTACCACAACAAGTGCATCAACCATGCACCAACACCTGTACCAAACCGTGAATTAACCGTGCACTTCAACACCATACCATGTGCCAACCATGCACATCAACCATGTACATCAATAATGTACATCAATCATGTACATCAACACCATACCATATACCATAAAATATCATCAATGAAGTGCCTCAACCATATTCCAAGAATATGTGCCAAATGTATACCAAACATATATCAAAATCACCAACAAGTGCCTCTATCAATGTACCAATACCAATAACATCATCAACCATACAACATGCGAACTCAAACAAGTGTCATATAACTCATGATATGCCTCAACCAACTACGATGTGCCAATGTACCAAAGATATGTACCAACAATGTATCTCAACAAGTATACCTCAATCAACATGCACCATACCTCAAATGATGTACCTCAATTCAAATATCAAGGCCCTCAAACACATGCCTCAAGCATGCTCCTCAACATCACCAAGATACAATCTCATAACTCAATATACCAAGCCTCAAATATGTATAATAACATGTAAATAAAACAAAAACCAAACCAGCTAGTAATGCCTCTAATCAATGTACCATCACATTACCAAGATGCACCAAATCACATGCTATCATCACCATGCATGTACCATAACATATAATATGATCACCATGCATGTACTATAACACCAAAATCATAAGCCTTAACCCTTACCTCTGATCCTGTAGTTGTTCTGTTACACTGTTAATTGACCTATAACTTCTTTAGACCTTCAAAAACTTGGTACCATCATGCTATCTCAATTCTACAAGTGCCTCGCTAGACAAACACTAGATAACCCGTGAGGATGCCTCACTAGACTAGTATAGTGCAACCCGCTAGGATCTCAGTGATTAGGGATTTTCAGACACCCTTGTCTTCTGCAGCTCCGAAAATTTCACACTTTTCCCACACTTTCTTCGCTACCTCAAACTTGTCGTTGCATTCACCAAGATACCAAAATAGACCATAACAAAATCACTAGACCATAAAAATTCACTAGATTACAAGATAAACTATCAATGAATAAGTGTGTGACTATGTGCTTGTGAATGACTCCTTGAGGGTTATTTATACTTTTTCTATGTAGCCTCTTTCCTTAATCTCAGGGCTTCTTGAATTTCTTGTTACAACCACTTTTCCCTTTTTACTCATTGACTTGTAACTAACTAGGGCTTGTTTCCCATTCTTTGGGGCTTCCAACTTCATAAGGCCATATCTTCCTAACCATGAGGAACCACGTGGCGTTCCACATATCACCAGAAATGGCACTATGTGTACTATCCATCTATTATTACCTACAATTTCACTATCCTTCATGTCGTTATTCTTTAATCAAATTTGGGTCCCATAACCACACCTCCAATGAGACATGTAGACTACATAAAATGTACCCAACTAACTCATAATCAATCTCGATCATACATATGATAAACAATTGTCCAACGATATCATCCACATCAATCTATAAGGGTTGACATCATTCTCCAAGATCACTCTCTAAGGGTTGACATCAATGACAACCAACTGTCCAAACCAACTATCCAAAAATCTCCCCCTTTGGAATTGATGGAAACAACAACATTGATTTCAACACTTAGACATGGAAACACATGCTCATTCTCCCCATGTGGCCATCATTCCTCATCAATGTTTCTCACTCTCCCCCTTTGAAATCAATGGAAAAAGGGTATCTCTCCTTGGGGATAATCCCCCTTTATTCATGCATATGTTATTTCTCTTCCTCCTTGACCAAATGTTAACTCCCCTTGTGAATTGTCTCCTCCTGACATTGTACCTGCTCTAACCAATCATAGGTAAAATAATATATCCCCATGTGGGTGTGTCTCCCCCTGTCTGCATGCTACTGATCATCCTTTCTAGATCTCTCTCTCTAATGATTTGCCTTCTCTGCAAGATGTAGAAATACTTGTGAAATGTTTCCTTTCCTCTCTTCCACTGCTACTTATTGTCCATTGGTGCTTCCTCTTGAATTTCACTGACATATATAAAAATAATTCAAAATTTGATTCTTCAATCACTTGCCATGTTCATTTGAACATGTTGTCAAATGATTTCATTATGATGATATAGATATTTCTGAAAATTTATCTTTCCCTATTATGATATACCTTCCACTGGTTGCCTTTCTGTTACCATTGATTCCAACTATTTCCATTGATTACCATTGTACATACACTATTGTGCATCTTCTCTGAACCATACTCTTTGTACCTGCTAAGCATCTCATGAATCCATATCTGTCCATATGTCACAAACTGTTCACAACTATGCTACTCAACTGTCCACAATGATGACCCATCTGTCACTGTACTATACATCTACAACTGATAATCACATGTCCACTGCAAATCAAACTCTACATATCTAAAACACCATGTATTGAAAATATCCCTACATCTGCTATCCGATTGCTCTGAATCTGTCTATGTAAACAATTCATACTACTCAAAAGATAGTTCTCTGATCTACAATAGCTACTACACTAACTCCCCCTGTTCAAAATTCATATTTACTGGGAGTATCCAAGACAGATAGCTCAAAATAATACCTGCTCTAATGTAGATCAATCTTCATCAGTGGAGACCTCTTCCTATTCATCCTCTTTATGAATTTTGTCATCATCCTGAGTTTTGGCGTCTTCTTCTTCATCCTCTGCCTGAATTCTGACACTTTCCTCTTTTCCTATAAATTCATCATGATCTTGTGCTGCTGCTAATATTGTAACCATGATTCCTTGGACTTGTTCTTCATTTATGTGCTCTTCTTTTTCTTCACTTTTTTTTTAGGCCTTCTTGTATATGTCATCAATATTTTCCTTCATAGGAGGCTTTATCATGCTTATGCAATTTCGAGCTATGTGTCCATAGTTGTGGCATTTGTAACATTCAATATTATGTGGAGACACATATACATTTCTTGCTTGATCGTTTCTTTCATAAGCCCTGCAATCTATAGCTTTATGCCCAAATTTAGTATAATTAAAACAATGACCATAAAATAAATTTACATACCTAGAAGTGAATGATCTTCTTTGTGGTGTATTCCTTCTGTAATTCTTCCTTGGTTGATCAAGATATTCTCTTTGGTTGTTTCTTTCAAAATGATTGAATATTCTTTGTTTCCTAAATGTAGAAGGTCTTATGTATTCATCCCTTTTTGATTCTTGTTGACCATGATTCCTTCCTTTGAGAACTTCTGCATAACTCCTTTGTTTTTTTGCTTTCGTCATGGAGCTTAAACCTTACTCAATGTGAACATTCTTGTATCCTAGTATGGATTTTTCACTATATGGCCTTTGAGTGTGGAGAATGTTTTCTAACACTTGATAACTTTTCAAGTTCTTGTTGAGGTTTTTGACTTCAACTCTCAATGTCATGATTTCCTTCTCAATGTTCTCACACTCCTTTTATTTCTTTATCATCTAGATCTATATTGCTTCTTCCTTTCTTTTTCCTTCTTCAAGTTGGGTTTTCAAGTAGATGTTTTTCTTCCTTTCTTTCTTCAGCTCAGTTAAAGCATTAATTAATTCTGCCTCAAAATCCACTTCACCTTCTTCATCATTTTTCTTATTTTTTGTATCCATAAAGAGTACTCTATTTGGGTCACTGTCGCTTTTATTATCTTCATCAGATGAAGAACTGTCTTCTCTTGAGTAGATATTTTTCTTGAAGACTTTCCTTTTATCTTTCATGTTTCCCTTTTGATATTTTTGTTCTTTCTTGGGATCTTCTTCTTCATCACTGTTTGACTTCTTAGCATAAGGACACTTATTTGCAAAATGACCAATTTTACCACAATTAAAACATTTTAAGGGAAGTATACCTTTGTACTTGTCGGTTCCTTTCTTCAAATTCCTTACAAAGTTGATCATTTATTCATCCTCATCTAAATCATCGCTACAACTACAATTTGGCTTTGAATAAGGCTTTTTCTTCTTCTTTGTCCTTTTGGATGCTTTAAAAATTGCTTCTATTGTGGATGGATTTTCTTGTTCTGTCCTCATTTCATAAGCTGTAAATATTCCATGTAGCTCATCCATGCTTATCATACCTAGGTCTTCTCTTTCCTCTAGGGCTGAAATATTCAAATCAAATCTCAATGGTAGAGACCCATAGTACCTTTTGAACAATGACTAGTTTGTTCATTTCTTCTCCCAAACCTTTAATAACATTCACTATTTCATCAACTCGTAGAAAGTAGGCTGCAATGCCCTCTTCTTCTTTCATCTTCAATTGTTCAAATTGACCTCTGTAAGTTTGAAGCTTGGCTCCTTTGACTTTGGAATCCCCATCATAAACATTCTGAAGTTTGTCCCATATCTCCTTTGCATAATTACAATGCATAACATTGACATATATTGAATCAACCAAACCATCCAGGATAGCATTTTTAGCCCTCAAATTGTTTTGACTGAGTTTACTTCCATCATTGTTTGTTGGAGGATTGACGAGTTCTTTGTATCTGTCTATTACCGATTTCCAAACATCAAATCCCCGTGCTTGAACAATGTTTTCATCCTTCTTCTCTAGAATGCATAGTTCTTTCCATCAAAATGTGGTATCCCATTCTTATACAAATTGTTTCTCTCCATGATGTTCCTTCTAGCAGTTAAATTGTTTCCTGAAGGAACCTGCTCTGATACCAATTTTTGGAATACTGAGAGGGGGTGGGGGGGGTGGGGTGGGGTGAATAAATATTATCACTTTATACCACTTTTAACCACAATATATATTCTTTCATCTCACCTGAAGTAGCAATAGAGGGTTGGAGGACATAGGTGTATACAACCAGAGGGAATGCAGAGTGGATATAGGGAAACTCACACACACATATCTAGTTATTCTTTACCAACTTAATCCCACCTCACATAGTATATCTCATATCTAACAAAACAACACTATAACAACATATAAAATGACAGAGATTATCAACAACAATCACACATAACACCAAGATATACGTCGTTCACCCTCTCTCTAAAGCTACATCCACATAACTGCGCTTTATAATATATTAGATGAAAGCATACAGTTCTAGCTGTAATATTAGCTTGCATATCTCTCTTTCTTTCTCTTCTTCTCTCCCCTCCCTGTGCACCCATTTGCAGGGTTGATCTTCGCACCTAGATGAAGATATTACAACACATACTTCTCTCACCACACAATACTTCTCTCTCAACAATAACAACAATCACTCATCATAACATCTTCTCACCCATCCCAGGTCCTCTTGACCTTTATTTATACATTACAATGACTCTCGGCCAACCTTAGGCCGAAGCCTAGGTGTCAAGACCCTAAATACCAAAACCCTAGGTCAACTTGACCCAYGTTTTCAGGGCTTCACCAACTTGTCTTTCCTTCTTTCCTACGAGGTGCTCCAAAGAATCCATTGGTGGATTTTTTTTCTTGCTGATTTGTCCACGATCCATATTCTTGGCTGATCTATCTTCCTCGATCTCCCCACCCAACGAATTTCTTTCTCTTACTTCGCTCCTTCTTTTTTTCTCTTTTGGCCACTTCGACCCAATCTCAATCAACTTGTCTTTCGCATAGTTTTCACTTCACGCTTCTTTCCTTAATCTTCAAAACCTTCCATAACCAAGGGCCAACAGGCCCCCAACACTCACATGTGACTCATCCCGAGGCACTTTAGGTTTGAACCTTCTATTTTTTTTCATCTTCAGAATGTGCGGGGCAGCCTGTGCTTTTTGCTCTGTCCCTTCCTTCTTTGTGCAGACTATTCTTTCTGTGTTTGGTACCCATTTTCAACCGCACCTAGTACCTAGACCCTTCTTCTCATGCTTTTACTGAGAGCTGTGAGGGAGCTGGTTGTCATAGTACAATTTCAACCAGCTCCCATTCACTAAACCTTCCTTCCACTCTCCATTCAGTGTTTTCAGTTACGCAACTCCTCCTTCTGTAACATATGCAACCTCAACTATCCCAAGCCAATGTGTTCTGAACTTCCGTGGATGTTTCATGAACTTGATTTCATATACCAATACTAGATCTCCTTGCTTAAAGGATTTCTTCTTGATATGTTTGTCATGGTAAGCCTTTTCTCGTTCCTTTTGTACTTGCTGATGGAATCCTACAATAAATCTGTCTTCTTCTAGTTCTACCAACTACGCAAGCCTCTCTTGAACAATGCCCATGGAATCCATATCTGTGAATGCTGCAATTCTGAGACTAGGAACCAAATATTCCATAGGGACAACTGCTTCAAGACCATACACCAACTTAAAGGGAGTTTGCATTGTCATCTTTTTGCAAGTAGTTCTATAGGCCCATAGTATTGTTGGTACTCTCAGATCCCAGTCATCCATGTTCACGCTGCAAATATTCGTCAGCGCTATCTCCAAGATCTTGTTGAAAGCTTCAACTATCCCATTCTCTTGTGGGTGGTATGGAGTACTCTTCTGATGGTGAACTACAAATTCTTGAGTCAAGGATTTAATGGTCTTATTAATAAACTGTGTACCTTGATCGCTCATAAAGGTCTTCGTGCATCCAAACTTGGTTATGATATCATCAAATATAAATCACACCACTGTAGTTTCACTATAGTCCTTAAATACTCTTGCTTCTGCCCATCTTGTCAAATGTTTTGTTGTAGTGATGATGTATCTAGCTCCCATGCGCTTTCCTGGCGGGTTAATAGGTCCCACAAAATCAATGACCCATTTCTCAAATTTCTGTAAGGTGAGTTGTGGTACTAAAGTAATCTCATCTCTTCTGGAAGGTTTCCCAACTCTTTGGCATACTTCGCAGGCTTTGTAATATGCCTTAGCATCTTTATGTAAGGTAGGCCACTAGAGGCCAGCTCTAAGAACCTTTTGCGTTGTTTCTTTCCCTGCATAGTGTCCTCCTGCGATTCCTTCATGTGCTTCTACCAGAATCAGTGGCCTCTTTTCCTCCATAACACATCTCCTCAAGATCTCATCGGGTCCCATATTGTATAGATATATAGCTATAAGTGAAAAATTTGCAGCGCGAAATACTAGCTGTTTCTTCTGGATGGTTGTATATTCATGAGGTTCCATTCCTGTTGATAGAAACTAGACTACCTAGACGAAGTGATCATCAACCCTTCTAATGGCTAGCAATTGTGCATATGGTAATGTATCCTCCAAACTAGTAGGTTCTTCTCCATGCTCCAACCTAGATAAGTGGTCAGGTCCCTTGTTCATTCTCCCTGGCTTGACCACAATATCAAAATCATATTCCTTGAATAAAAATAACCATATGCATATCCTTCCCCCCAACACTGGCTTTTTGACTAGGTATTTCAATGCAGAGTGATCAATGAACATCTTAAAATGTCCTCCCAACAAGTAGTGTCGAAACTTCTACAGTGCATACACCATGGATAAACCTTCTCTCTCAGTGGTAGTGTAGTTTATCTCAACTGTGGATAGATTCCTGCTAGCAAAGGATAATAGGTGGTCAATATCTCTTACTCTTGGTTGTGCTAACACTGCTCCTAGTGAAATAGATGAAGCATCGACATGCACGTGAAATTCCTTGCTCCAATCTGGGAAAACTAGAATAGGCACAGTAACCATTTTCTGTTTCAGTGTGTCGATGCTCTGCTGGCATTCTTATGTCCATTGAAACTGACAATATTTATTCAATAACTTTTCCATAGGTGTTGTAATCTATGCATAGCCCTTAATTAACTTCTTGTAGTATTTAGTATATCCTAGTGTAGTGCGTAGTTGTCTGACTGAGGTAGGGGGGGCGTAGATCAACAATAATGACAATCTTGGATGGATCTACCAATAACCCCTGCTTACACACAATATTCCCTAGCAGTACTCCAAAGGGTGAAAAGAAGATGCACATCTTCAGGTTCATGGAAATATGACATTGCCTGCACTTATCCAACATTAGTCTTAAACATTCAATATGGTTTTGTAATAAGCTAAAAACAGTCCAATCATCAAAATATGCTTCCAAAAATTTGTGTAAAAACTTCTTGAACGCTTCGACCACCACCCTAGAAAATATGGCTGGTGCATTCTTCAATCCAAAAGGCATCATTGTGTATTGGTAGGATCCCCATTCTGTTGCAAATGTGGTCTTGTGGCGATCTTCCTTGGCAATCCTGATCTAGTGATAACCTAAAAATCCATATGTGAAGGAGTAAACTTTCTAACCTCCTACATTATCTAACACTTCGTCTATAAACGGTGTAGGGAATGGGTCATGCAAACAAGCATCATTCAACTTCTTGAGATCTACATAGATCCTGATCTCTCCCATCTTCTTATCTTGTACCACCATAGGAATAATCCATTCTGAATCTTCCACAGGTTCTATGATTCCAGCTTCCAACATCCTATCTAGTTCAATCTTCACTTTATGCTTATATTTGGGATTCAATTTGTAGGGTCTCTGCTTAACTGGCCTGGCATCTGGCTTCAAGGGGATATTCATCTCTCCCATGGGCCCTTTTATGCCCTTCATATCAGTGAACTTGGTTGGGAACAAGTCCTGATATTCATGCAATAGTTCTGTGATCTTATTAATGGTGGAATCATCCCAGTAATCCCCAACATTAGCAAAATTAGGTACTTTCTCTATTCCAATATTAAGTTTCTTTATTTTGATCGACTGTCCTATGAAAGGTAGTTTGACTCCCAATCCTTCTACATCTCTCTGACCTTCTATTTCTACGATGTTCACATTCCTAGGATCATCATCTTCATCCGCATTGATATTGTAACATCCTTGCAATTTCTGAAGAGGTTCAGTCCATTCATCCTCTTCTTGCTCAATAGGGAGGTTAGGTGCCTCCTCAAAGTCTTTCTATCTTACAACTTGTAGAGCTTGATTTACTAAAGGATACTGTCTTTCAAATGAAAATGTAGTTACAAATTTTTGAGTCATACCATACCAATCTACAGTAGTGAGGCACAGTTCTGCTTGAGGTTATCGGTTGATAGGCATTGTGTCCAGAGTGCTGATGAAATTGTGCATCCACTGTTCTTGAGGAATGCTACTCTAGGCCTCCTCACAACCTCGCACATGGTCCTTCAGACAACTTTGACCTGTGTACTGAACTTCGCATCCTTCTACTTGTTCTGAAAATCACACTACCATCAAAGTGCGACATTGCATCCAGTCCATGATGTTGTTTTTATGTGTCCCCCACCATCTTGCTAGAGTTTCTTTCAAAGCCTCATCTAGTTCCAACAATCTTTGTTGTACTGGTACAATTTCTTCAAAATCTAGTAAGAATGTTTCTAAATGATTTAAACCATCAAATGTGGGTAGATTTCTTACTTCTGTGCCAATCCAACGAACTTCTCTGGTCAATCTAGCACATCTCCGTGCAGAGACTTCATACATTTGTTCTGCCAATTCTCCAGTGCTTCTTCTGAGTCCGATGAGCATGTGCTGTCACTTCACCAACTTAAATTCCCATCTGCGATAAGGTTAATGTAATCCTATTGTCTCACTATCAATTTATATATATTCTCTAGCTCGTATGTGCGGTGTTCTTCTTTGATGGGTTCTGTGTATCTTCGACCTTCATCAGGATCCAGAGGTGCAATGACCCTAAGGCCATCACCTTCAAATGTCATTCTTCTTTTTTTTAAGTCAACAACAATGAATTATTGAAAGCCCAATCAATTCCCAACAACGTAAGATAAGGACAACTATCATCAACTATCTCAATCACCTCGAAGTCCACAAATTTTCTTACCCCATCAATGTCCATAGGGACATGTTCCAGTCTCCCAAAGGGGCTTACTGCCTACTGATTAGCCATCCTAAGCCTGATAGGGGAATAAATTAACTTACTACCTATTGATTAGCCATCCTAAGCCTGATAGGGGAATAAATTAACTTAGGTTTTCCCATCGATGCCCAAGTCTGCTTCATCATGACATTGACTTCTGATCCTAAGTCGAGGACCACATAATCTATACCATAATATCCAATCTGCGCATTAAGGTGTAGTTCCTTATTCATCCTTCTATTTTTGGATAATTGATGTACTGCTCTATTCAACAGAGGGTCTACCTTCCCTAGCTCATATTGTCTGATCAAATTTTGTAGTTCTTGTACATCTCTTTCATCCTTTATCAAATTAATGCAAGTGAATAAGAATTCCATAAGCTTACTTACATATTTTCCCTCTCTGGGTGAAGCAGACTGATCAAATTCCAGAGGCATTCCATATTCTCTTATTTTTGATCGAGCTTTAGACGAATAAGCCTGATCTTTTCTAAATTATTTTCTTGCTTCCTCAAATGTCTGTTTCTCTTTCTTCAGATCAAACTCTTGTGTCTTTTTTGTAGCTTTTCTGACTCCTGATTGTTATGTAATATTTCCTGGTGTTACTCTGTCTTCGCATGTAACAATGCCTCCTATAGTGATAAAAATGACTCTAGGATCCACTCTGTGAGGTTCTGTTGAGATTAATTGTACTTGTGGGTTTCCTCCTCGCCTCTCCTAAAGTTTGGCTAACAACGCAGGACAATCTTCAATAACATGTTCAAATGAGTTGCAGTAGTTGCAAGTGGTACAAGGGTTCTAACAGTCCCTTGCCAAGTGTCCTGGCTGTGTGCAGTTATAAGAAATGATCCGACCTCGACCTCAACCCATACCTCCTCCTCGTCCTCTTCCTCTGAATCCACCATGAGGGTTGAATTTTCCTCTTCCTGGGGAGTTAAACTGCGTAGTATTTCCTTTTTGATGTACTTCACCTTGAATTCTATATGTTTCCCTTGACCTTTCATGTAAGAGGTCATAGGCTCTACAGTCCTTCTCATCATGCCCCACATATTTATAGAACGTGCAGTAAAGATTCATAGGTGTATGAAAATATTTTTTCATGTAATAACATTCACCATGGCGATGTCGATTTCTACATACCTCACACCAAGGTAGAGTAACCTGCTTCAAAGGGATCGGAGCTCCTGAAGCCAAGTACTCATGGAAGAGAGGACAATTCTCCTTTTCATGGCCCTCTGACTTGCATTGGATACACCAAATATATTCTCTTTTATATTTTCCCTTATCCTTTTTCATATCTTTGACCTGTAGTGATAAGCTAGTTAGATGACTCAAAATTTGACTCATACCTGAGCTGGACTCTCCCATAGGGGCTGATTCTAGTTTCATGGTGATCTCCAATGCCTTAGATTGTGAAGAGATCTTCTGTTGCATGAGAGGGACTCTGATGTGTGGTAAGAGGGAAACAATGAACCATTCTTTATTCTATTCATTTGGAATATGAAAACTCAAATGACTTGTCAGGTTCTTAAACCTCTGATCAAACTCCCAAACAGGTTCGACTACTTTCTGCTTCATTTATTTCATCTTTATAATGCATTGTGACTCCGACTTGGGTTTCTTGAATTCAATAATCAACACAGTCTTGATATCGTTCAACGGTTTAGGCTGTGCAACTCCTTGTATGAACTTCATGTACCATCTCAGTGTGCGGTCTCTCATGGTAGTACTAAACTAAGCTCTTTTAACAGCTTCGTTAGTGACATTCTTAATACTCCATACAACTTCGCATAAGAACCAATGCTGATCAAGATCTTCAGATCCATCTCCCTTGAAGGTGGGTAACCTCATCTCATCTAACATAGATCTTCCTAAGGTTCCTGACTGAGTATGAAGTGAACCACTTGTACCAGTGCTCTGATAACTTAGGTTACTCTGGTTACTTAATGATGTTAAAACAACAAGAGGCATAATAATACTTACTTCAACAGTCTGCGCAGTTCCTGAAGCTTTTGACTCTTCTCGGTGAGGTTATCTAGTCTTCCCTTCTTCTTCCCTAGAGGACTCTGAGTGTTCCTCGTTCAATAACTCTTCTTCTTCTCAATTGTAGAACCCTTCTTCCTATGCTGGTGGTTTGTGATTCTGATCAAACAAGTTCACCATAGGAACTTCTCTAAATGATCTCCCACTACGCATGTGTCTGACCTCTGTGTCGTTGTCGCTGTCCAAGTTCTTGAACATTAGCTCTTTATTCCAATCGATTACTGTATCTTCAAGATGTTCTTCTCATGCAATAACATCTTGATCTGCAACTTCAAAAAATTTAAAAATTTTCCTCTAGGTCCCTTAAAGAAATATCTCTCTGCTTGGCTATATGATTCTACTCTATCAATAGCAAACTCAGTAATATACCCTCCAATGGTACTATCAAACCAGTGATCTACTGCTCTTGACACAACATTATCAACTCTCTTGACCTTCTTGATCAACGTCGACGTCTAAACCATAGGTGGTTCGAGTCTGATTTCAAACTGGGTATCTGCTAATCTGGCTAGCCACTCATATAGCTCCTTATGAATTCCTCCAAAGAAAATCTCATGTATTTCGGTAAAGATATACTTTCCCAACCAATCCTCTATGCTAAGATTAGGGTTCTTGTTCTGGGATTCTGTGAAGTCCTTTTCTTGTTCTTCTATCCACTTCTAAATATCTGTCTTCTATGGAAACCACCTTTCCATTCCCTCAAGAAGACCCCAGTCCCAACAATGGAACCATTTGTTGGCACAAGGGCCAACCCAGGGTTTAGATCTAACATCGCACCAACAAGCCCTAACTACTGGCCCTTTCGGAAACATGTGTGAAGAAGATGCAGTCTCACCTGAAGTAGCAATAGGGGGTTGTAGGACACAAGTGTCTACAACCAGAGGGAATGCAAAGTGGATCCAAGGAAACTCACACACACAGATCTAGTTATTCTTTACCGACTTAATCTCACTCCGCACAATATATCTCAGATCTAACAAAACAACACTATAACATCATATCAAATGACAGAGATAATCGATAACAATCACACATAACACCAAGATATACGTGGTTCACCCTCTCTCTAGGGATACATCCACAAAACTATGCTTTATAATATATTAGATGAAAGCATACAGTTCTATCTGCGTTCTTAGCTTTCATATCTCTCTTTCTTTCTCTTCTTCTCTCCCCTTCCTGTGCACCCAGCTCCAGGGTTGATCTTTGCACCCATATGAAGATATTACAACACAAACTTCTCTCACCACACAATACTTCTCTCTCAACAATAACAACAATCACTCATAATAACATCTTCTCACCCATCCCAGGTCCTCTTGACCTTTATTTATACATTACAATGACTCTTGGCCAACCTTAGGCCGAAGCCTAGGTGTCAAGACCCTAAATACCAAAACCCTCGGTCAACTTGACCCACGTTTTCAGGGCTTCACCAACTTGTCTTTCCTTCTTTCCTACGAGGTGCTCCAAAGAATCCATTGGTGGATTTTTTTTCTTGCTGATTTGTCCACGATCCATATTCCTCAATCTCCACATCCAATGGCTTGCTTTATCTTACTTCACTCCTTATTTTTTGCTCTTTTGGCCACTTCGACCCAATCTCAGTCAACTTGTCTTCTACACAGTTCACACTTCACGTTTCTTTCCTTATCTTTGCAACCTTCCATAACCAAGGGCCAATATATATATATATATATATATATATATATATATATATATAAGCAACATCACATCAAGGACACAATACACTAGTATTTACATGGAAACCCAAATGGGAGAAAACTACATAATGTTTTCTTATATATATATATATCAAGAATTCATTCATAGGAAGCACCAACTTCCAAATTCTCTAGTTGCAATTGGAAGGAGGATCCAACCCCCTATTCTCAGGCTCCAACCTCAAGTAAGCTACAACTCCTTGAATTCTCTGTCTCCCACCAGGAGGAAGCTACAACCGCCTGAGATCTCCAACTCCAACCAAAAGGTGGCTACAATTACTTAGTTTTCATGCTCCAACTCCCCGATTCTTTGGCTCCAACCGGAAGGAGGATACAACCCCCTTTCTTTTCCCATCTCGTCGCCCTGAAATATAAGTGTAGACCAATGTGTCACTACCACAATCACTACCATTGATATATCAATCAACCTATAACTGTCACTAGTACTCAACTAGATCCTATTAGATAGATCATACACCAAGTATACCTCTCAAATATATGCCCAACATCACCAACACATGCCTCTACCAAACATGTACCAAGCCATCAACCTGTACCATCAACCATGTACCAAAACCTATACCACAACAAGTGCATCAACCATGCACCTCAACACCATACCATGTTCCAACTATGCACATAAACCATGTCCATCAATCATGTATCATGCCATGTCCCAACTATGCACATCAACCATGTGCATCAATCATGTACATCAACACCATACCATATACCATAAGATATCATCAATGAAGTGCCTCAAACATATTCCAAGAATATGTGCCAAATGTATACCAAGCATATATCAAGATCACCAATAAGTGCCTCTATCAATGTATCAATACTCTTAACATCATCAACCATACAATATTGCAACTCAAACAAGTGTCATATCACTCATGATATTCCTCAACCAACTACCATGTGCCAATGTATCCAAGATATGTACCAGAAATGTATCTAAACAAGTAGACCTCATTCAACATGCACCATACCTGCAATGATGTGCCTCAATTCATATACCAAGGCCCTCAAACGAATGCCTCAAGCATGCTCCTCAACATCACCAATATACAACCTCATAACTCAAAATACCAAGCCTCAAATATGTACAATAACATGTAACTAAACCAAAAACCAAACCAACTATTAATGCCTCTAATCAATGTACCATCACATTACCAAGATGCACCAAATCACATGATATCATCACTTTTCATGTACCATAACATATACTATCATCACCATGCATGTACCATAACACCAAAATCATAATCCTTAACCATTACCTTTGATCCTATAGTTGTTTCGTTACACTGTTAATTGACCTGTAGCTTCTTTAGACCTTCAACAACCTGGTACTATCATGTTATCTCAATTTTGCAAGTGCCTCACTATAGAAACACTAGATGACCCGCGAGGATGTATCGCTAGACAAGTATAGTGCAAACTGCGAGGATCTCAGTAATTAGGGTTTTTCTGAAACCCTTGTCTTCTGCAACACTGAAACTTTTGCACTTTTCCCACACCTTATTCACTACCTCAGAATTTTCATTGCATTCACCAAGATATCAAAATAGACCATAACAAAATCACTAGACCATAACAATTCACTAGATCACAAGATATATTATCAATGAATAAGTGTGTGAATATGTACTTGTGAATGACTCCTTGAGGGTTATTTATACTTTTGCTAGGTAGTCTCTTTCCTTACTATTAGGGCTCCTTGAATTTCTTGTTACAACCACTTTTCCCTTTTTACTCATTGAATTGTAACCAAATAAGACTTCTTTCCCATTCTTTGGGGGTTCCAACTTCATAAGGACATATCTCCCTAATCATGAGGAACCACGTGGCATTCCACATATCACCAAAAACAACATGATGTATACTATCCATCCATGATAGTCTTACCTAAAATTTCATTATCCTTCATGTAAATATTCTTTAATCAACTCTGGGTCCCATAACCACACCTTCGGGGATACATGTAGACTACATCAAATGTACCCAACTAACTCATCATCAATCTCAATCATACAAATGATAACCAACTTTCCAATGATATGGTCCACATCTCGTGGGATTCTGGACTTCTCCAAGGGTTGACATAAATCTCTTAGGGTTGAAATCAATCTCCAAGATCACTCTCCAAGGGTTTACATCAATGACAACAAATTTTCCAAACCAATTGTCCAACAAAGCTTCCTTGGTGTTTAAGACTTGCCTCAATCGTCAATTCCGACAACGAAGGATATTACCCATTCCTCATCGATACACCTAGTTTTAGTAGAATCACCTCATCTTCACTGACATAATGGATCTCAATATTTCTCTTGGTGTCGATACAATGGAGTCCAATATTTCTTCTGGTGTCAATACAGTGGAGCCCAATATTTCTTCTGGTGTCGATACAGGGACATGGCCCTGAAAAACTTCCTTTCATATTTTGGCCATAACTTTTGACTCTGATACCCATTTAACACATTCCTTATATCGTTGGAAATGTATTTCTAAGATATACAACTTCATAGATATATGATTTGGGATATTCCTCAATATTGTTTCATATTTTTCATCATTAATATTTGACACATTGTCAACAACCTCAGAGAACACAGTACTTCAACCGAGATCAGAGGAACCATGAATTGAATTCAGGGAATTTTTGAGCCGAGGAAAGGAAATTACTCACTCAATAATTTTTTAATCTCACTAAGTTAGGTGATATAGGATGGAATGTTACCCTAGGATTATAGCCTATTCAAAATTATCAACCAGGCTTCAAGAAATAAATTCTTACGCCTCATGCTATTATCAAAATGTATGATTTTCTAAAAAAATGTAAAAGAGTATTTATGTATAAAGTTTATAAAAAATTAAATGAACAAATAAATAACACATACATCTAAAGTCAGTAATCACAAGTCTCAAATTGAGAAGAAACTAAATTTTATTAATGATGACTTTTTTGAGTTACAACCAAGTTCCTCTTTACAAACCGCTGCGAGGGTTTGGACTAGAACTAGACTTAAAAGTTTAGGATGGTATTAAAAATCATACAAAGACAAATGGTATAAAAAATAAAAAGACCAAGACTGCAATAAGATGGATCAATCCAAGCCGCAATCTCATCAAGTCTTGACTTTGCAAAATATCCATAATTGAAACTGAAAATAAATTCATAAATTCTAATCAAACTAAATAGACTTCCAAGATAAATGAATGACCTTATGAAGCATGTCAAAAGTCTATGCTTCCCATTCCTTTCTTATTTTCCACCTTTAGAGTAATCATGATGTCAACAAGATGACTTAGCTCTAATAAAACTCAGAAAATGAAAGAATGAATATCATAAATCTCACTTGAAACAGAGAAAACCTTATCAGAAGCATTTCTCTCTAATTTATCATATCCTTCTTGTCCTTCATTTCTTTCTTTTATTCTCCAAAGGGTAGTTTTCAAGTAGTTCAACTACCTTTTCTTACTGAAGTTAAATAACTTTAGTTAATATTAGGACACATATATTTATGATAAGGATGGATAATAAATATATATAATAACTAATAGGTGGGGCCCCTTTCGTGTCTTTATTTGTTTTATTTTCAATCATTCCCTTGTTCCTCCATAATCATAATCACACATTATGCACATATCATCATAAAAATAAATGTAAGCAACAACTGAAATAATCATGCCTCATATTAATAGACATGTGTATCTCCCAAACATTTTAAGGCATGACATAAGTCTCTTCAAAAGTAATAATAATATCAACTCCCCAAAAAGGTATGTTCCTAAAAGTCAAACTGATGTCACCATGAAAATAAAATAAAGTCAAAAATCATATTTTTTGTGTGAAGTTTTCTATCTCTGTCCACTTCCCTCTCGCAATGTTTCTTTATGTTTAATCAAATTTGCATCTGCATATTTCTTTTCTTCACCCTTTGATATTTCTGGGTGCATGTCATCAAAGGTGATTTTCCTCACACCATTTTTGAGTCTGAGTGGCAAGGATTTGAAGGTGTAGGCAGATGTCTCTGAGAAGTTTGCATTGACTAATATGGCATGTTGTTTCCCTTTACCTGGCCTTGACTCAATAACTAAGGATTTATAATTTTTCAATATTTGTGGGGAATTCACATGTGAAGCAACTGAAGCAACATGGTTGTTGAGGCCACAACAACCCCCCTTTACTTTTTCTTTTACAAGCAAAAGGAAATCCCCCCCTACTAATTTGAATTCTAATTTCTAATCCTCTACTGCTTGAGCTTAATGTTAATTCTTTGTCTATCCTAAGGGAGTTGTGGGTTTGACCTTGAATATTGATGATTGTCTTTGGTGGAGGTTGATTATCCCTTTTGATCTTATGATTCCAAATGTCTTCATGATGTTTCTTGACCTATGATGTTTCATTGACATTTGTATGATGGAATTTACACATTGTGTTCAAACCTTTTGCAGATTCTGAGGTGCTTGATGATCCTATGTGAATGCAAGATTTAATGTTCTATTGATGGTTATCGTTCTTTTGAATGAGTTGGTTGTTGATGATTTTTATAAATGACTAATTCAAAGTCTGCACCCTCTTGCTTACATGTTGGGATTAATGTCTTCATATTTATTCTTTCACATTTTGATCCTACTCTTATGTTTTGAACTCCAGTTTTGAATAGAAAAATCACTAATTCTTCCTTTGATTTTGAGACTCATCACATGCAGTTTTCAAGACACTTATAAGTTTGTTTGAAAATAGAGAATAAAATGTTTATGGTGTATTGGAATGTGTCATTTCAATTGAATAATTGATCTCATATTTTCTATGGTTGTAGGAGTAGGTTCACAAGTCCACTTCATTTACACGACTGAACCAACCTTGAGATCCATATAGGGGAATCCCTTGATCCTTATCCATAACCTTGACCATGATCCTTATTAGGTTTACCCTATCAGGAAATGAATTACCTTGGCTTACTATTGCCATGAGGTCTGAAGCTCCCAAGGTTGTCGGATCCTCCTTTCTCACAAGAATTCCCTCGATCCCCTTCATATTGATCTCTATCAAGTTCCTCTTTCATCCCTCCCTCTCTTTGGAAAATCTATCCTAAGGCCTATTGAGCTTGATGAATGTCAAAATTTCCCCTAATGTTCTTTGATTCTTTTCTCTAATAAAATCTCATAGTTGGGTTTTTCTCATCAAGAGATTTCCAACAACTATAACCATACTCAGTTCTGAGCTCTGGATCAAAATTTATGGCATCCCAAAGTTCCAAATCCTTCTTTCAACTTTTCCACCTCATTTCCATGTGGCACCCTGTCACTTGTGCCATCTGACGTGGCACTAACTTGGATGTTGGTGTGGCACCTGCCACCTGGCCCGTAGGGCCCTCGTTTAATTTTGGGTCCTCTCTGTCATCATAATTTACCTTCTTCAAGTATCTTAGCCATTTCTAACCATCTCTTTCGACCACATCCTCCAACGACGAAACCCTCTTCGACAGATCCAACGGTCCTCAGACCTTCTAGTCATAGAAACCTATTTCAACCCTACCTATGATCACTCTGACAACCCTCCTCCGATGAACAACTGAGATTTCATGGGCCGCCTCTTGATGAATTAACGAACCTCATACCTTCTCATCATCGAAACTCCATCACTCCCTAGCACTTGGACACTCTGATGGATACCTCCTCCAATGAATGACTGAGATATACTTGCTACACCAACTCAACGACTAAGATTCAAAGCCATGACCTAAATACCTCCATGTTCAACTAGGCCCACTCTAGTCCCGCACAATCAAAAGATGAAACCTGTCACCCCTTGGGACATGCTAGCTAGCACACTGGAATCCTTGTCACCCTAACCACCGAGTTGACATCCTCGTCACTCTATGCCCTCTTCGAGGGATCCAATGGATGGGATTTCACAGGATGCCCCCGATGATTCAATGATCCTTGTTCACTTCATCGTGTGGTTGAGGTTCACTTGGAGGTCAAAAATTCATGCCAATTAATGCTTCTGGGCCCTCCTAATCGGAATGAGCCAGAAGAGATCCAACAACTACCATCTGCCTAATTACTCCCTTAAAAATCAACGATTCATGTTGATTCAAAACCTTCTCCCATCGAATTCTCTGTACAAGCTTGCCTTCAAAAAATCTGATGGCCTCACCTTCCTACACACCATCACACAATTCCAATGGTCGGGATCTTTCCACCTAACCGAATCAATGGTTGTTGATGACTCGGGGTCTCCCTCGTAGTTGGACTCTATGCAATCAACTCTCTCCAATGACTGTGCTCTCCAACAAAGGACTAGGATTACTTTGCTATATCAAATCAATGGATGTGAATTGTTACAACTTAGACACATGGGTTTTATTCAAATTAATAGTTAGAATCGAGACTTAACTGCTCAGGATTCTTCTAGGCTCATTCCTTAAGGTTTTACCAGGCCTTCATGAGATCTATACTTACTCTGAAAAATGTTGAGGGCTTGTCCACCCCAACCAAGCAGAAGATCCCACTCTACAACTAAATACGAGGATATAATTCCTTCCTATTGAAAAATATTTTGAGCTACACATGAATCTTTCCAGAACTACAATGGTTAAGAATCAATGACCCAAATCCACCCACATGCATGATCAAGGGTTGTTGAGCATTATTTTTCAAACGTGCATATCTTGGGTTGCAAGTGTCAAAATTGAGATCATGATACCTCATTGGAAAGGTATCGAGTAGAGGAATGTAGTGGGATAGTTATTCAATTAAAAAAAAAAAAAAGTAATGGAAGACCCAATAAATTGTAAAGAACAACAAACCACGAATTTGGGGGAAAAATGACTCTGCAGACTCCAGACAACCATATCCAAGGCTACATGCAACGAAATCAGGCCCATAATAGCTTGATAGAAATATAGAAGAGAGAATAACATGATGTAATAGAACATATTGATAGATTAAGGGTGGAAATTCTCATAAAATGAAAAACACAGAAGAGGCACAAATTTGATTGAAGAACGAGCTATGTTATGGGTTCAACAATCACATCTCAAGCTACATGAGTCGAAATCGAACCTACAAAAGCACGATGGAAGGAAGAAAATGAGAAGAAGGAGGCAATATTATCTTAATCGGTAGAAAAACATCAAGAATGCCAAAAAAACATTTTGAGGAACAGAAGATGATGTCAATGGACATAGTTAATAATAGTTTTTAAATTAATATCATTTTAAAAATAACTTAGGGAGAAAATAATCACTTAGGAGTCTCTTCAGCTTCTATTTGTAATGTTCACATGTTTATTTTCAAAAATTTAAAATAAATTTGAAATGTAAGATGAGAAAGGAAGGAAAATGAAATGAACAGTCACTAGAACTAAAGAGTCTTTCTCTTGTCTTATAAAAGAGAATTGGTAGGATGTAATAAGGAATTTTTTCCCTTTATGTAGCCTATGGATACTATTATTTCAGGATATATGAAGAGAATAAGGTATTTTTTAATTCATAATTTTTGCAAATGCTTGTGGGACTACCCTACACTTGTGTTTGTTGTTTAAGTTTTCTGGGTACTAATCATGCAAACTATTTATGTGCTTAGTATTTAGAATACTCATGTTGTTGTTATTTATATTGAGTACATGGATGATGTTACAAGTCTCCTATTCAATTATTTGAGATGGTATCTGAAATATTATTGTGCTAACATATTCTCGGTTTCCATGAACTATTTTTGTTTTCAAGATATCACTTTAAATTGTGCTCATCTAATAGTTTTTCTACTGCGGGATAGGTTAGCAGTAGTTAGGTTAGATTAGTTTTCTTTCAGTTTAGATTAGATTTAGAGTTAATTAGGATTCTCTGGGGGGCATTTTTTTGTCTTTCCCCTTTTTATTCTATTAATTCTTAGTGGCAACCAGTCCCACATACTGGTAAAAAACGCTACACCAAAAGAGAGTAGGTCTAATTGGGACATATCAATGAGCGTTCTCCCTTACCTGTTTGACAGGTGGTTGAGGTTGCATAAGTTCCATCCATCATCGACTGGAGTTTGAGGTTGCATATGTGGTTGATCACAGATGCATGCAATACTCAGATGAGACCGAGGTTGCATATGTGGTTGATCAGGTATGTATGCAATACTTAGATGAGACTAAGGTTGCATATTTGGTTGATCAATGATGTATGCAATACTCATATGAGGTTGAAGTTTATTAGGCTGAAGAGGGGGTTTTCCTTGTGGTTGATGGGGCTAAAAGGTTGGGTGTCCTGCAAGGTTCAAGTAACCATTTGGACTAACTGATTAAATTCCTAGGAATTTTCATCAAAGTGGATGGAAAATCTCATCATATTTTTTCTACCTCTATGCCAAAATGCATTTGTCCCTTTGCCCCTATTTCTCCTATTACATATGTTTCCAGACCAGTTACTATCTATGCTGGAAAATCTCATCTATATACATTCATTTTCAAATTAGTACATATATAAGACACATCATATAAAACATCTAACACAATTTTTCAACGTGATTAAAATTGTATCTTAGAGTAACACAACCATGCCACGTAAAAGGGAAATGAACATGAAAATTGAATACATGGATACCAATACAACTTCTGCAAACACCAAACTCCTCTTTAAAATTTGAAATCTGATCTGAGAAGTCTTCATATGTACATACCATTTTCTTTTTAAAATATGAACAAGGAAGTGCAGGGAAAAGGAGATATTATATGGTTGGGATATATGAAAAAAGAGAAATGACTTGTGAAAAGTGATAATATGATAGGAATGCATGATAAACTGTTCAAATTGAAAACTCTAAAACTATGCATATATATCTTCTTCATAAAACATTTAGTTCACAAGACATTCCAAATCATATGCATATGTTGTAGATAATCATCACTTTCTGCCCATCATTCATCATGTTGTTCACTTTTTAATCAATCTCATCATCATTCATTTTTCATCTTTTAATTATATAGATGGGAAAAAAATGGAAAATGGGATTTTATGAATAGGAGTGGGAAGTATATCTTATGTAAAATGACACATATGACCAAAATGAAAGTCTATATAACTTAAACTTTATCCATTGACACATGACTCCAACCAACTTGCATTCACTTATTCCATCCAATAGTAAATCAAATTGATATGAAATAATGAGTCATTGACAAGTAACATGCCCATTGTTCATAATAACTAAATATGCATGTTATAACTTCATATGATACGCATATTCTTTTAATATGCATTCTCTCCCAAACAACACTGATAAATGATCATAATGACATTATGAACAACAACATTGATCCAAACATTCACCATTAACTCTATATCCTTGTACTTCATGGTAATATCATTGAATGTTAACATAGTAATTCACAATCAAAACATAGTATTATAAATTATGAGCTTTGATAAACATAATATGTTCACCATAAAATGACTGCATTTATATCCCTTTTGATTCAAACTCTTTACGTGTCTTAACCCAAATATCTTCAAATTTGCCAGCAAATAAACAAATCCATATGCACATAAAAAAGCAACCAAATCTAAAAATTTGTCAATCCAAAATCATTTAAGTCAAGGAAATGGTACAATGTAGAACATAATCTCGAATGGAAGAGACATCAACCACCATGCACTTAAATTGATGTGGGTTCAAGTTTGTCGATTCCCAGGTTCAATATTAATTTCAACTGTAAATAAATAATGAGGTTGGGTTTGTGTACAACCAACTCTTTATCCATAGGTTACCACCAACACCATGAATGAAAACTGATAGAATAACCTTTCATATTCAATCAAAATCTTTACCAACAAATAAGCATGAGATTTAAGAGCCAACACTTAAATTGCATATAGGTTAGAGTTTTTATTTGACCTAATCCAAGACCTAAAACAAACTCTGCCAACCCAAATAGTTTCAATCGAAGAAACAAATCCAAGTGAACAAAAAATGAATAAAAATACGTCAACCAAATTTCATGCACTTCAACCCAATTGGTATGGATTCAATCATTTCAACTTTGACACAGACATCGGTTTGAGCCCTTCATTTTTAAAATCAAATGTACCCAAGATTAATGCATAATGTAATCTCATCCTAAACAAACAACTAGTTGTAGGAATTACAAAAACTTTCACCCATTCATTATCTCACAAACCTGGGTTCAAATTGGTCAACATAAAATGGGCTTGACCCCTTTTTCTTAAAATTTAAAACAATGAATAAATTGCATCCAGATTCGACATGTGAGTCAAACAATATAAAAACAAATCGAGTTAAATAACATGCACAATTTATTAAACCCAAGTTCAAAACCCATCAAAATTTATTCATCATACTGAAGTGGGTTTCTCTAGTTTATTCCATAAATTTCCACAAAGCTCATAACTACTGAGAAAGAATTGAATTCAAACTCTATTCTACTTGCATGCAAACTAGAATAAAACCCAAAACATTTTCCACTTTTAAAACTTCCTTGAATAGTCATAACAAATGGAAAGTGAGAGTATGGACACAGAAAGACATAGTTGAACCAATGCTCATCAAATAATCATATTTTCGTTTTCTTCAAGAAATGATAGACCAGGGAAAGAAAATATATTCATGCACACAATATGCTAACTAGAGCCAATATTTAACCATAATAAAGATTTTTTTTTTGTAAGAGATAGGATAGCCTACGAGCTCATACCTTGTAAAACATGCACTTTTATACCAGTGTTGAATGCCAAGAGAGGTTATAGCAATCACCATGAGCAATGGTTTCTGATACAGGAGCATTACCAGCAAAGGACAAGAGGAGGACAGTTGGGAACACTAGCACGTGTTTTGAAATATTTTGAATTTCAAAGATAGTGTATTAATGTAATATCTGACAAAGATTTTTGAGTTATGAGTACCTTTAATGATCAGAGGCTGAACCATCGTGGAAGATCGATGGGGAGATGTATTTTTTTTTAATGTAATAGATCGTAGTGCAGATTTGGAGGGCTTGCTCTTATCTGTCTGACTCGATATTTAATGTAATAAATGTCTAGTAGTTGAGAGATTTTATTTCCAATAGGATAGCATAGAGTAGTTGGAGGGAAAGGCTCTAAGAGCACCCCTTTGTATAAAGCTTTGTATTGTTGCCTAGTAGAGGTTGTTGTTGAAAGTATGTTGAATCTAATGTGTAGATTTCCATTGTAGTCAAGAACTGGGAGATGCAGAGAAGACGTATATGAATGTATATGAAGTTTAGTTGAATGAATATAGCAGGAAAGTATTGTCTCCAATGTGTGTTATTATTGCATCTATCTGGATGAATGAATGGTAGACCTTTGTTTGTTTTCACTTCTATGTTATTTATTTGTTCTTGTATCCATGAATGCATTTACATGGATGAATGTATGAGTCACTGTGAAAGGTGAATACATTTCAATTGTTTCTCTTCTTTGAGCAAGTGCAAGGAGTGCATAGTGTCCGCAAGGAGTGCGTGATTGAGTTAGGTTCAACTCATGAACTCAAAATAGGTAGCGTGAAACTTATGTATGCAAGGAGTGCGTGATAGATTTCTCAAAATCAATATCTCACAAGGAGTTGAGTGTGGGAGAGACCCATCGCAAGGTGTGCGCAGGTTGAGATTTTGACTAAGTGTCGAAGATAGTGTTTTGAGGAACAAGAGAAATCGAGGAAGTGAATATCAGGAAAGAGAGTGGTGGAGATTCTTTGAGGGAAGAAGTGCATGAAGTTTCCATAAAAGTCAGTTGGCAAGATTCGTTTCGGAGGGATACGCACGATTCCAAACCATCAGATCTGGGAGAGCTACGCGGGGAATAGTCGTAAAGTGTTTCAATACTTCGGAGTTCGGGAAGTTTGAAGGATTTTGAAAAATGTATAATCATGAAGTTTGAAGTCGCGACTTAACCTAAGCCGTTGATCACATGAAGAGCACGTGGAAACAAATCAAGGAATTCATAAATTGAGAATCTAGAAGGTTCGTGGATGAGAGCGCTAGAGTTTCGCGAAGCCGCGAAAACTGAACCATAGTGGGGCTGGCGAATGTTAGGATATGCATGGCGGAAGTCCAGAGGTTTGGAGAAAAACACTTTGGGAAAAGTCGAGGGAGGAGTTCAGGATATCCCCGAAGATCGATTCACAAAGGAATAGACCCGCGGTCATAACCGTGACCACTTGAGGAAAAGGGGCCTGTGCGTGCATGTGTGCACAGTAGTTTTGGGTACCCATAGGGACTTAAAGAGTCGCTTCGACTTAGTGTTTCGAATGATCCAAGACCAGGAGGTCGAACATCCCTTTGGAGGGAAAGGGGTTTGTGCAAGTTTCTCAATAAGAAAAGTTCGAGCTCTCCCAACAATGAAAACAAAATGAAATGATCCTCGAAAACCATCAAACCAACAAGGTGATGGACACAAGATCATGGAGTAAATTCCCATGTCTTGTCATATTCAATGCATGGCCATCAAGGATGCAATATGTCCATGCTCCATAAATTAATGAAAACATAATATCATATACCACATTTAACATGCATATTCCAAATCATCTAATCACAGATCAGAACCAATGCAAATTGAGAATCAAGCCATGCACCATATCAACCTTGTAATGATGGACCTCATTCCTTGTGACTTCAGATAACTAATCAGGTGATTATCCACATAAAATCTAGGGAAATCATTTATAACATCAATAAAATCCCATGTACCATATGGAACCAATCCAAAACCTTATACCACACAACAATATATGTTGAATAAAATATTTCCATTGATGTCAAAGGTTAGTAAGTGATCAAATACAAATGTGACTTTAGTAAATACAAAAGTGAAAAGTTAAGTGGAAACAGAGTTTAAGTAAAAGTGGAGAAAAAATGAGTAGATTAAATATAAATATGACTTTAATAAACAACAAAAGTTGAAAAGTTAGATGAAAGTGGAATTTACGTAAAAGAGGTGTAAACATGAAAGTGGATTAAAGAAAAAGGTAAAAGTGAAAGTGGAGCTTACCTAAAAGTGAAGTAAACATGAAAATGGATTAAAATGGGTAAAAGTGAAAGTGCACATGGATTTACAAACCATGGTGCTATTTTACCCATGGTATGGTAAAAAGTGAATTAAAAATAAAGAAAGGGGGAAAATTAATTATTATTTAATAAAAGTCATGACTTTTCAAGCAAATCTTATGGAAAAGTATAAATAAAGAAGAGAGTTATGCGAAAAAATGTGTGTGTGGGTGAAAATGTAATATTCTTATACATTCCATTTGAGGAGTGATGATTGAATATCATTCAATGAGCGACGATTAAATATTGGTGAAGATTAGATCTGTTGTTCTAGTAAATAAATATGGCGAAGGAAAAATGAGTGAGTGATCTAGAAAAAGTAGAAGAAGCAAGCGTAAGTGAAGATATGAGGCAGAAGTAAGAAAATCTTGTGAAGGTAGAGAAAAAATAGAAGTAGCAAGTGCAGAGAAGATTCAATGAAGGAAGAAGTAAAAAGCGCAGAGAAGATGCGGCGAAGGAAGAAGTAAAGAGTGCAAAGAATATTTTTTGGAGACAAAATAAACAAAGGGGATCGATGTCTCCTATAGGTCCGTGCCTACAAACATTAGAGAGGATCAGTGTCTCCTATAGGCCGGTGCCTACAAACAACAAAGGGGATCAATGTCTCATGTAGGTCAGTGCCTACGAACATTAGTGGGGATTGGTGTCTCTAGTAGGTTGTTGCTGCAAATTAATAAAAATAGGTTGTTGTGGTTTTCTCTTGGAAGGGTTTCCATGTTAAATATTATGTCTACTGGTTTTTATATTTATGCTATTGCATCATTATGGTTTATGAATGTTAAAAAGAAAAATATATCCATATACAGATTCACCCCCCCTCTCAATATAAGTGTGTGCTCAACAATTGGTATCATAACCGGTTCCTTTAGAAATAGTGTAACCATTGGAAGGTATATCTTGGGAGCACACATGGTCAGTCATGAAGGTTTCTATACAAACAAGACTTCATTGTTTGAAGGAACAAACTATTCCTTCTTGAGTATAAGGATGTGAACATATCTAATGGCCCTTGTTTTTTATATTTGAAAATCGGTCGTGACTAGTTATACATCCCCTAAAACTCCACCAACATATACGACCGTGAAAAAGACTAGTTAAAATGATGCAAAATCCATGAACGCCATATTGTGCGGACTATCAGAATAAAAGTTTGTCAAAGTAATGCATTGCAAATATGAAAAATAAATTTGCGACAAAATTCAAAACATCCATGAAGGCGATGTCAAGGTCAAGAAGTATAACCTCCAAACTCATAGAAGACAATTCGAGAGTCTGAAGATGAAAGAAGAAGAAAATTTTGCAGCCTATCTTCTTTGTGTGGACAAAATTGTCAACACCGTCAGAGGACTTGGTGAAATAGTTGCAGAACCAATGACTCTGCAAAAGGTGTTGAGATCACTCCTATTAATATTTGATGCCAATGTTTATGCCATTGAGGAAATGAAGGATCTTGATCAATTAACAATGGATTAATTGTGTGGGATTCTCACTGCATATGAAATGAGGATTGAAATGAAAAAAAAACCATAAAAAGGGAAGAAACTTTCAAAGCCTCAAAGAATATGAAGAACAACGAGCACAAATCAAGCCATTATTATAGCTGTGAATTTGACGTAGAGGAAGCAAATTTTGTGAGAAAACTCAAAAAGGGATCTAGCAAATACAAAGGTAAGTTTCCCTTTAAATGATTTAACTATGGAAAAGTAGTGATAATGAAGAAGACTATAATGTAAAGAGAAAACATCATAAAAAAAAAACATTCACAAACATAACAAGATTGAAAAGAAGAATAACTCTTGTAATTAGAAGAAGAGCCTCTACTAAAAAAAGGTCAGTGACTCATCTGAAGAAACAAGTGAAAGCAGTGTCGATAGTGATAGAGAAGAAAATCTTTTTATGGAAATTAGAACAAATATTGATCAAGACAAAGGGAAAGAAATGATGGATTTCAAAGAAGAGGAAAACGATGAAACAAATGGAGAAGTGGATCTTTAAGAATAAATCATCCGTGCCTTAAAATCTAATGAAAAGAATTTGAAACAAAAGGAGAAACTGCAAAAAATGAAGAAGAGCATCATTATTCAAAATCCAAAATGTCAGAAATCCTTGAAGAACTAGAAAAGATTATCGTAAGCCTAAAATTTCAATTAGAATAGGAAATAAGGATAGAATAAGTGGTGAGAATCTAGCCGAAGAAAAAGGAAGAAAATTGCAAAGAGCTAGAATCTGAGATTGTTTCCTTAAGAAAGGATTTGGAAAAATCAACTGCTCAGTTGAACAAAAGCTTGGAGTTTGAAACGAGTATTGAAATATTAGATGATATCATCAATTGTCAAATATCTCCATTCATTAATATTGGTCTTGAATATGATGTTTCTATTGCCTCCTTACCTACACCTATCCTTGCCACAACCAAGGGAGTTTTATTTGCTACAAGAGTTCAGACTGGTTTTCTAGAAGAACAACCTACCATTGATTGTATCGAACATATTGATGAGTTTCATGTTCCTCACATGCCAACATTTGAGCATGCTGTTACAATTGCCATTGTTGTTGATATGTAAGGTTTTTCTACTCCTGTAAGTGAACCTGAGCCTGAGCCTACTCCCTCTAATCAGCTAGCACAAAAATATGTGCCCTATCATCATCCTCACCATAAAAATCGAAGGAATGGAAACCATGCTTTCAAATCATTGTAGAAGAGACGTGAAAGTCAAAATTGTGGACTAGTGCCAACTACTAGGATAGATTGAGATTGGATTGATGGGTAATTGTGGAATCATTTGATCAAATTCTTGAGGACTTCATATCGTTGTGTATCAACAAATGTACAATCGTTCAATGTTCCTCTTATGTATCATCCCCAACCACCCCACTGCTGGGCTATGCCACGTGGAATAATTTTTTAACTGTATACAAATTTAAAGCATACAAATACTATGTAATTACACATGTTTATATAGAATAATAATGGAAATACACATACAACATACACACAAAAAACCCATAAAAATAAATGCATAAATAATAATGTAACATGTAATTTAACACACAATTGACACTTATATTTGATAAAAATACCACCAAATGCGTGCATACCTTCCATGTTCCTCCCAACCTTAGAACAGACTACTTTGAATTCTCAGCAGTGGGTCACCCTTGAGCTAGGACTAAACTCAACCCAGGTAAAGGAATTCTTAACCAGGCTGATGTATCTCATGCAATGGGAAAAACTCCCTCATAGGTGCCAACTCGAACTAACAATATACAGTCCCTCATTCCCCACATGCCCTGTAGTTGCAGTTTGACACCTTCGGGAAAACAATTCCCAACAATTCTCTCACCCAGAAATAATTTCTCACCGTCCTGACAACTCGCCTCTTCAATATCCCATAGGTTTGACAACCTACATCTCAGTCTATCTCTTAAGTTAACCAGGTACAAGTATAGATACAGTATTGGTTCAGGTAAGGTATAGGTACACTGCTCGTGATAGAGAGGTACAATGGGCAGCTGAAATTCGTGAGTCCCGAAATGGAGGAAGGATGGAATGATGGAAAATACACTAAGTCCCCACTCTTTGTATGCATGTCTCTAGTTTGACACTTTTCATGCTGAGAGCTACTTTGGCCCACTTGTCCCTCTCCTTAAAACTTAGGATAAAAATAATTATCCGTACTTTATATTTTAAGGAATATTAATATAATATTCCTTTTTGGCTTAAGCTCTCTGTCTTATCCCCTTATCCTTAATGTTTATCACCCTTTCAATAACTAGTGTATTTTAGTCCACCATACTTTTTTACATGGTTGGTCTACACATAGTGATGTGTTTTTCATTAATATTTGCATGTGAATACATTTACATTTACATCACAAATATACTATCTTTTTCTGCATCCCAACTCACTAGCCTAAGCGCATTTGTATTTACATTTGTTAGGATATTTAGACACTTAGGAGTTAGTAAGATCTACTTGATCTATTGTGTTGTTAGGTAAAAGTGTTTTTTCTAGTGTGTTTCTTTAGTATGCATTAGTATGCATTTGTAGTTAGGAAATTCGTCGGTCACGATATGTTCCCGACATAGAGTGATCTGACGGTTCATACTCTCCTCGATCTTAACGACCATTGATCCATGGCTTAACAACCGATTGGTCCATGATCTCTATTTAAAGAGCATGGAGGGTCATTTTTCGATGATTGATTGTGAGAAACTCTCTTGTAAAATCTCTTTGTAATCTTTTTCTTTGCATTAATAATCTGCTCCAAGTGGCTGCATTGGCTGGGGCTGTGAATGTTTCCCCGTAGGGGTTTTACCACGTGAAAACATTAGTGTGTTGATCTTTGATATGTTTATGTGAGTGGTTAGTGAAGGTGTTCATCCTCTGTTGGAATACCTGTGTTGTCGAACATGGTATCATAGCCTGTTTGAAGACCCGCTCTTGTTGAAGAACGAGATCGTAAATTTGAGTTGCCTCATCTCCACATTTTGTCATTTCCATACATTTCTGGGCTAAGAGGACTATTCCATTGCATCCAGAGCATTCATTTCATTCAGGAAAACTTTTCATTTCACTCGAAAAGGTTTCTGTTTGCCCAAGATATGGCCATTACAGTCAGATCTAGAGGTATAAATCTTGAATACGCATTTTTTTTTAAATTTTTGGAGAGTAGTATTTTGGTTTTATTTATTTCCAGGTTGCTACTCTTTTATATCTTCATATTCTCTTTTCCCCGCACCCTATTCGATCTCAAAAAATCAGAAACAGATAGGAAAAGGTGCATCTTCTGGGTAAGCTAACTGAGATCTAACCCTTGTTGCCATCGAGAAGTGAAATTTTTTTCATGTGTGAAAACAATTTTTTTTAGCACGCAACAACAACAACAACAACAATCATCTTTTTGAACATTACAATATGTTTTGCTAGATCATTTGGTTAAAAGTTGCCTTATTAAGTAAGAGGTCTTGAGTTCAAGTCTCTCTTTTGTTACCTTTTTTGAAAACGTTAATGCTAAAATTGTAAAGTGTATTTCACTTCAAGTATAAAAGTGCATCACTATAAGTAGCTTTAATATTTTATTTTAGAGTTATGTATTTTGCATGCAACTTTTTTGTTATAAAGTAACTTCATTGTAAAAGTGATCCCCACTTCTCTTTATAAAAGTGGGTCACTTCATAAAGCAACTTACACAATCACGTGGTCATTTGGTTACAAATTGTGCCTTTTTTAAAAAGGGCATAACTCTAACATCAGAAGTCCGTTTTCAGTGCTGTTTTTTTTTAAACCACATAAATTTTCGAGCTCTTTTCATCCAGATCATCAGTTTCAGTTTTTAAATCCAAAATATCTTCATATTTAATATGGATTCTACAAGTATTGTCTTTCTTACCAACAACAACTACTTCTAATGGAAATCTCATATGGAAGATTTATTAAGAAGTAAAGGCTTGTACCAGATTAGCTTGGGAAAGGAAAAAGCACCCACTGATGATAATAAGAAATCCAAGTGGGATAATAGGATGTGGACTAATCATAATTTCCATCTCTCCTGATTTAAGGTACCCCCTTCAAGATATTGATGTCCCCACAGAAGCTTGTGACACGATTGAATCTGTGTTTGGTAAACTCAATATTATTCGAGAACAACAGTTAGAAAATCAAATACTGACCTTGAGTCCAAATGATTTTTCTTGCCTTGGAGACTATTTATCTAGGTTTAAAACACTTAGAATTTTATGTGAAGAATGTAAGATAAATATGGAGGAAGAGCGTTGCATCTATCTTATTATTTCTAAGCTAGGTAGTGCATATTCTGTGTTTGTATCTACCTTTTATGCCATGAGAGAGGCTCTAGGGGAAGAATCTTATGAAAAACCCAGTCTTGAGTCCTTTTTTTCTTCTTTGATTTGAGGGGAAGATAAGCTTGTACAATTTGGAGTGATCAACACTGTAGGTCCCTCCAACAAAGCCTTAGTTTCCCAGCAGAAAGATAAACCCAAGTATCCTAAGAAGCAACATCCTCGCTAAAAAACAAACAACATCAGGGTCCCAAACTTGCTTAGATAGCTTCAGCTCCTACTAGTGACAAAGGAGAAAAATATAAAAGTAAGAATACTAACAGACATTGAAACTTTTGTGATAAAGATGGTCATGATGTGTCTAAATGTTTCAAGAAGATGGCAGCTTTAGAAGCAACGATGAAGAAGCACAACATCAATATTGATTCTACTTCTTCTTCTCACGGACATGCACTTTATGCTTCTGGTTTCTCCTTCAATTCAAATTCTATTACTACTTCTTCTTCTAATGAGTGACTTATTGACTTAGGAGCATCTTATCATATGGCTAAGGATAAAGCCATATTTTCTGCTCTAAATGAATGTAACACCAAGAAAATATTTGTTGGTGATGATAGATCTCTTAGTGTTGTAGGATCTGGAACAATTCAAGTAGATAATGGTCATTTCAATGATGCATTATGTGTTCCAAGTCTTTCTTGTAACCTTCTATCAGTATATCAAATCACTTATTCAGGTGAAGGTAAAACCGTCGAGTTTTCACCTCACCAAGTTGTAATCAAGGATCTAAAATATCCTAAGCATGTTCTTGCAACTGGAATTGCTGATGATATTACCAGGTTGTACAAGTTTGACAACTTTGGGTCATCAGTTTTTTCATCATTTTTTGTTGCTCATAGAGATGACTTGAGCAAACTTTGGCATGAGCGGTTTGGTCATCTAAACTATTGCTCATCGCAGTAACTATGTAATCAACAGATGGTGACTAGTCTTTCTCTTGTTTCATGCAAAGATGGTGTTTGTGTCGGCTGTGTTCTCGACAAACATCATTGGGACAATTTTGACAAACGTGCCTCTTGACACACCTCGGGTCCTTTGCAGCTTGTTCACAGTGATTTGTGTGGTCCACTTTCTTCTCCTTCTTTTTCTAGGTGCAAGTGTTTATTAACTTTCATTGATGACTTTTCCAGACATACTTGGGTTTACTTCTTAAAAATCAAGAGTGAAGTTTTTGACAAGCTTTTAGCCTACAAGGCCCTTGTAGAAAAGAAATCTGGACATCAAATTCAAAGGTTAAGAACAAATAATGGAGGCGAATATGTGAACAATAATTTTACAAGCTACTGCACTACACAGGGAATCCAAATGCAACACACTGTTCCATATACACCACAACAAAATGATGTTGCTGAGAGAAAGAATCACACATTAAAAAAATGGCTAATTGTATGATCCAATCTAAGGGATTAAGTCTAAAGTATTGGGTGGAAGCCATCAACTATGCAAATTACATAGTAAATCACACTCCCACAAAGGCTCTTAAAAATATAACACCAGAAGAAGCTTGGACCAAAATTAACCTAGATGTAAATCACTTCTGTGTATTTGGCAGTATAGCATGGGCTCACATTCCTGATGAGAAAAGGAAAGCATTGCAGCCTAAAAGTGAGAAGTGTATATTTGTTGGTTATTCTGAAGATGTTAAAGGTTACAGACTTCTTCAATCACATTGCAATGAAATTATTATTAGAAGGGATATTAAATTTGATGAAAATCTATTGGCCTACGAGCCTAATTCGACGATTGTGCCTTCTTCGACCCGTGAGCCATCTTCGATGTTTGTGTCTTCTTATGATATGGTTTCTTCTTTAGATGATGACAGTGAAGATGAAAATCCAGCTTTGCCTACTCACCCTCCTCCAGATGAGTCCTTTGAACCTGAACCAACACCAACTCCACCACTTCCTAGATGGGTTCGTTCAACACGAGAAGCAACTGGTGATATTTTCGGTGATCCTTCAGATCAACATCAGACACGTTCACAGTTCCAATGAGCCTCTTCTCTTTTGTCTCAAGTTTCAACAACTCATGATCCAAAGACATTTTCAGAAGCTTCAAGTCATCCAGATTGGGATACAAAAATGAATGAAGAGTATCGTTCTTTAATGGAAAACGATACTTGGGATCTTTTACCTCTTCCAAAAGGAAGAAAACTTGTTAGATGCAAATGGGTCTACTTAACTAAGTATGCATCAGATGGAAGTGTTGAAAGACACAAGGCTCAATTAGTTTCCAAAGGATTTTTCGAAGTTGAAGGAATTGACTATAATGAAACCTTTGCCCCTGTAGAAAAAATGAATTCCATCCGCCTTGTTATTTCCCTTGCTGCCTCACATAAATGGGAGGTCCATCAGATGGATGTTAAATCTGCCTTCTTGCACGGAGATTTGCAAGAAGAAATTTACATGGAACAACCCCCTAGCTATGTCCAAAATGACTCTAGCCTTATTTGTCACATCAAGAAAT
>JZKD02S1853199.1:109563-122069 GCA_000966675.3 Picea glauca
GCACTATTTCCTTGGCCTCCAAGTTTTGCAAACCAATGAAGGATTTTTTCTTTCCCAATCTAAGTATGCTTGTGACCTTCTTTGTCACTTTCACATGGACGATTGTAAACCAACCTCTTCTCCCTTACAGTCTGGAGTCAATCTTTCTGCCACCTGTACTTCTCCTGAAGTTGATGCCACCCTGTACCATCAGTTAGTTGGTAGCCTCTTTTACTTGACTCATACCCGTCCTGATCTTTCCTTTGTTGTTGATCTTGTTTCTCGATATATACAAACACCCCATGAAAGCCATTGGAAAAAATCTAAAAGGATACTTCGCTATGTTCATGGTACAGTTCAGTTTGTGATACATTACAGTTCAGGGGGGACTCCTTTATTGGTTGGTTTCACTGATTCAGATTGGGCTAATGAACCTGATGATCGGAAGTCTACTGCAGGTTATGTTTTCATCCTTGGTTCAGGACTTGTCACATGGGCCTGTAAGAAACAACAACCTATTGTACTTTCTTCAGTAGAAGCAGAGTACCGAGCAGTGGTAAATGCAAGTTAGGAAGCCCTATGACTTTGATAGATCCTTTCAGAGTTTGGATTCCAGTACCAACATCTGACCATACTTTGGTGTGATAATCAGAGTGCCATCAAGCTTGCCAAAGACCCAATTCAACATCAACATAGAAAACACATCGAGCTACACATTCACTTCATCAGAAATCTCATTTATGATCAAGTTATTGAAGTGATCTTTTGCCCTACAAAAGATCAAGTTGCAGACATTTTCACAAAGTCTCTTACAGAAGCAAAGTTTTCCAAACTTTGATCTATGTTATGAGTTCAAGAAGTTGTCATTAAGGGGGGATAGGCTCTAATGCCTCCTTCCTTCTCCTATTGTGTCACTATTTTAAATCCTTCAATCCTATCCCAAGTTGTTCTTAAGGGGGGATGTTAGGATATTTAGACACTTAGGAGTTAGTAAGATCTACTTGGTCTATTGTGTCATTAGGTAAAAGTGTTCTTTCTAGTGTGTTTATTTAGTATGCATTAGTATGCATTTGTAGTTAGGAAATCTGATGGTCATGATATGTTCCCGTCATAGAGTGATCTGATGGTTCATACTCTCCTCGATCTTAACGACCATTGATTCGTGGCTTAACACCCGATTGGTTCATGATCTCTATTTAAATATCATGGAGGGTCATTTACCGATGATCGATTGTGAGAGGCTCTCTTGTAAAATCTCTCTGTAATCTTTTTCTTTGCATTAATAAACTTCTCCAAGTGGCTGCGTTGGCTGGGGCCGTGGATTTTTCCCCGTAGGGGTTTTACCATGTGAAAAAATCGATGTGTTGATATTTGATCTGCTTATTTGAGTGGTTACTGAAGGTGTTCGTCCTATCTTGGAATACCTGTGTTGTCAAAGAACATTTACAATTGGGATTCGGCCTAGGGGTATTACATTTCTCTCCCCCTTATTTATGCATTGTCCTCAGTGCAATATATACACATATACAACCAAAATTTTAAAAATCCTCAAAAATATGCGGGTATTCTGCCCACATAACATCCTCATGCTCCCAAGTCGCATCTTCAGGACCGTACTAGGTCAATTGGACATTTACTATCTCTATGGATCGATTTCAGAGCTGCTTGATCTTCCATTCCAATATGCAGACTAGATGCACTTGAAAGGTGCCTTATTGCTCCACCTGAATCACATTCCAATCAATGACATGATTAACATCAGGTATATACTTTTTGATCAATGATACATGGAATACATTATGAATATACATTGATGTAGGAAAATAAATCATGTATGCTACAAGCCCAATCCTCTATAGGATTTCAAATGACCCATAATAACGAGCTGTCAAATTTGAAAAATTTCGCAACTTCAGGGAGTTTTTATTGGCTTTACTTTCAATAATACATGGTCACCCACTTTAAACTCCCTATGATTTCTGCCCTTATCAACATAACTTTTCTGCCTATATTGAGTAGCCTTTAAATTCTATTTTATTTTCAACATTTTCTCTTCCATTCCCTTGAGTAATTATGGCCCAACCACTGTTTTATATGCCGGGTTTTCCCAGCTTACCAATGTGTTACACCTTCTGCCATAAAGTGCCTCAAATGGGATCATCTTTAGAGATGCTTGGTACCCATTGTTATAGGCAAACTCTACTAAGTGTAGGTAGTATTCCCATTTTGATGGGTTATCCATCACATACATCTTCAACATATCCTCAATCACTTGATTCACCCTCTCTGTTTGTCCATCTGATTATGGGTGATAAGTTGTGCTAAAATTCAATTTTTTTCCAAATCCCTTAAATAATCCTTCCCAAAAATTTGATGTAAATTTTGGATCTCTTCCAGGAACAATTGTCTTGGGTATTCCATGTAGTTGATCAATTTCTCTCAAATAAATATCTACAATGTTGGCTGCCTTGTGAGTGATATTTAATGGAATAAAATGGGAAGTTTTGGTAAGATTATCCACCACTACCATGACATAATCATGTTTCTTGCTTGTTTTAGGCAGTTTGGTGATGAAATCCATTGTTACAACTTCTCATTTCTACTCATAAATGGGTAATGGTTGTAGCAAACCAGCTGGGTGTCTATGCTCAGCCTTGACCTTTTGACACTCTAAACATCCGACAATAAACTCAACAACTTCTTTCTTCATGCTTGGCCAATAATATTTGCTCTTGAAAGCTACAATAGTTTTCTGATAACCTGGGTTCCCAACATAAGGTACATTATGCATTTCTCTCAATATCAGATTTTTCAATTCCTGGGAATTTGGTACATAAATTATGCCCCTATATATGATAATTTCCTCATTTCCTAGCTTATAGTCTTCAAATTTCTGCTGCAAAATACCTTGTTGTAATTTGGTTATGATTTCCATGTATTTCAAATATGATTTTGCAGCCTCTAAGATTCTGTCTTTCAAATATGATTGGTACATGATAATGGTTGTAGCATGAAACTAATGCACTCTTATTCTAATTGCATCAACCACCTTGTTCTCTTTCCCTTTGATATGCTTTATATCAAAGTCATATTCACTGAGAAATTCTAACCACGTGATTTTCCTGGAATTTAGATTTGGCTGTCCACATAAATATTTTAGATCACTATGGTTTGTCCTCATCACTATTTCATAGTGATCTAGATCACTATGAAATATTTTAGTTCCTCCACATATTCAAGGCATGTACTATGGCTTCCAACTCCAAATCATGAGTAGCATAGTTCCTTTCATGCTCCTTCAACTTCCTTTATTCATAGCATACCACATATCCATTTTGACCGAGGACTCCACCAAGATTTTCTTTATATGCATCAGTGCATACAATGAAGTCTTCATTTGGATCAACAATCCTTAGTATTGGAGTACTTTTTAATAATTGCTTCAAGTGTTGGAAACTCTTTTCACAATCCAATGTCCACTGAAACTTCACCCCTTTATTTTGCAAGGAAGTGATCGGGTGTGCAATCTTTGAGAATCCTTCAATAAATCTCCTATAGTAGCCTGCAATGCCCATGAATGATCTGACCTCTATCACATTATTTGGTGTTGACCATCCTCTAATGGCCTCAATCTTTTCAGGATCCACTACTATCCCTTCCTATGAAATGATATGTCCCAAATAATGATTTTGCTTCTGATAAAATGAGCACTTGCTCAATTTGGCATACAACTGATACTCCCTTAATACCTGTAATACCATCCTCAAGTGTTGTTCATGCTCTTCCTTTGACTTATAATATATAATATTGTCATCTAAAAATAAAATGACAATCTTATCTAAGTATTCTTTGAAAATACCATTCATTAAACACATGAAGACAATTGGTGAATTTCATAACCCAAATGGAACCACTGTGAACTCATAATGCCCATACCTTGTTTTGAAAGCAGTCTTGTTGATGTATTATTCTTTAATCCTTACCTCATGATTAGCTGACCTAAGATCAATCTTGGAGAATATTTTTGCATCTTTCACTTGATCAAAGAGGTCATCGATCCTTGGAAAAGGATACTTATTCTTCACAGTTACCTTGTTCAACTTCCTAAAGTCAATGCAAAGCCTCAATGTTCCATCCTTTTTCTTCACAAATAATACTGGGGCACCCCAAGGTGACACACTTGGGTGTATATACCCCTTCTTTAGAATCTCTTTAAGTCACATTTGCAATTCCTTCAATTCTAGTGTAATCATTCTGTAAGGGGCCTTGGATACTGGGGCTGCTCCAGGCATTAGATTGAAGGAGAAATCAATATCTCTTTTAGGGGGTAAACCTGGTATTTCTTTAAATACATCTTCAAACTCTTTTAGGACTGCATAATCTTCAATATTTGACACATTGTCTTTAGGTGTCTCTTCCATATGTGCCACAAATATTTGACAACCTTTTCTGTAACTTTTCTTCAGCTGCAATGCTGAAATTTCTTTGAAAATTATTGTTATGGGACTTCCATGTATTGTCCTTAGGTTCCTTCCTCATCCCAACAAGTAAATTCCTTATTATAACAATCTAGGATAGCATAGTGTTGGTCCAACCAATCCATACCAATTATACAATCATAGGAACCTAAAGGTAATATGTTCAAATATTTTGTCGTGCTCAGTCCATTCATGTTCATTGGACATGCCTTAACCATCTCATTAATTTTTATTTTGGCTCCAGTAGCCAGCTGCACCAACCCATATTTTCCATGCTTGCTTCTTGGAAAATTCAATATTTCCACCATCATAGGATCTATATAACTATGAATATCTCTTAAATCAATTAAAATAACAATGTTTTAGTTGTTGATATTACCTTCCACTTCAATCATATGTGACTAAAACTCAACTTGCTTGTTGTCCATGGTTACATAGATCCTAGGTACATTTTTGCCCATGTCCTCCACTGTATCATCTTGTTGTACTTTGTGAACAATCCTCACTTTTTCACCTATGTGAGGACAATCTCCATACATATGATCTCCCCCAAAACCCCAACATTGAATAGGTGGATTCCTTGGCCTTTGCCTCCCTGTCTCAATCATTATGGGTTCTCTAGAAGTTGGTTGTCCCTAAGGATTATTTCTAAAGAATGGCGGCTTAGTCCCCATTTTCCTCCGTTCCACTTTTTTTTTCTTCTTGTCTTCCCAATATTTTTGGAAAGTTGGTCTTTCTTTATGTTGATCATAAAGGAATTTAGCTTTCCTTATGGATCATCATATTGTATCTTATCACTGATAAATTATGGTAGTCCACTCAAATACCTATGAATCTTCCTTGATTAAAGAAACATACTTTAGCAGTTCTAAAAACCTTTTTTCATATTCATCTATGGTCATACTCCCAAGCTTGAGTTCAAATAAATCCATTTTCTTGTCATAGTATCTCTTAGTCAAGTATTTCTTTTGAAAATACCTCTTGATTTCATTCCAAGTAACATTTTTTTCATTAATGTGTTGCACCTGCACAAATTGGTCCCACCACATGGATTCCTTTCCCTTGAGTTGATAGATGAAAATTCTTCCTTCTGCATGTGAAGAGTAATTATGCAATTGAAAATAATTTCTCATGCCTAGAAGCCATGTCTCTGCATCTTCATCCTTCTTGTGCTCACCATAAAATGTAGGAGGTTTGATTTTGTTCATTTCTCCTTGTAGCTCATCCACCCTAGACCTCCTCTTTTTCTTCCTCATAGGGGATGGAATTGAGCTATTGTGTTCTCTCTTAGTGGAATGAGTGATGGTGGTGTCTTCCAACACTACTTTTTCTTCTCCTCTCATCATGAGACTTGTCACTTCCTGATTTGCATGAGCCATTCTCCTTATCCATATTATTTTCTATTTTGTCCAAGCTCTGCATTAACTTTATGTTAAAGTCCCCCTACTGCTCCTTGGCTTTCATAAGACTCTCATTATCAACATTATAATTTTGGACATCCTTTTGCAAAATTTTAATGGTCTCTACCAAGTTCATGTTTTCTTCCTTTCCTTCTCCATGACCATTTGGGTTTGTACCTTCATTACCCATATCGACATACATCCCTCTGATCTCATCTTCCTGGCTGTAATACCCCTATGTATATTCCATGATTCTGAAATCTATGATGATCATGTTCTGATCTAATTTTTGTTAACTCTGCAAAATGTGCAACCAACATAACTTGTTAGGATAATTGTTTTAACAATTTCATGAAATTATGTACAATTCTAGTTCAATAATGCATCGGAATTCCTTCTTATGATTTCCTAAAAATTTGACTGCCCAGATCAATTTTCTAGGTGAATAATTATATTCTACTATCCAGGATCTTCCCAACACTTACTTCCATGCTCAATTCTGAGTCTTGGGCAAAAAGTTATGGTTATTTGAAAATTTTTCCTTCCTGTGAGGGAAATCCTTGTACATGTGATCTTCTTCGGGAGATAAATTAGCTCTTGGACTCATGATGGATTCTCTCTTAAGGTTCACATGCCCCTTTTATTTCCCTCAAATGGAGGTACATACAAATCAGAAACCCACAGGCTCCTTCGCCGAGCCCCTTTCTATCCTAAAATCAATTTTCGGGCACTAGCCCCTTTACTTCAGCCCAAATCTCATGTGACCATAGGCTAGAACCAAACACTTACCTAAATGGCACTTATCCATAGATTAGGGACTTCGACGCTCCGAAACTTCAGACTTCCTAGGTTTCTCCCTCAACACACTACAAATCCCCCGAATGTCGAATTGGCGAACTCCCAAATGGGTGATTCTCCGGATCTTCATTACTCTGACGCTCCAGAGTTTCGAAATATTTTCCAACAAAAAAAAACAATCCCCCCAAACACTAAAGTGGTGAACCCCAAAGGGTTAAAGAATCAATGGTCCACACTCTTTTCCGTGATCTATGGTCCAAAGGAGCTCCAGGGCTCTAGGCTTCGACACTTCGACCCAAATCTCATGTGACCGCAAATAGAACCAGGTGCTTACCTAAATGGTGCTTATCTAAAGATTTGGGAATACGACGCTATGGAACTTCAGATTTCATAGGTTTCTCCATCAAACACTCCAAATCCCCTGAATGTCGAATTGGAGAACTCCCAAACGAGCATTTCTCTGGAGCTTCGTTACTCTAGTGCTCTGGAGCTGCGGGCTTCTGAATATTTTCCAATGCAACAAAACACTCCCCCCGAACGCCAAAGTGGAGAACCCCCGAAGGGTTCAAGAATCTACTGTCCACTCTCTTTGCCACGATCTACAGTCTAAAGGAGCTCTAGGGCTCCAAGCTTCAAGAATTTTCTCCGCTCCAACACACAACACCTTTGAACTGCTGAACACTGAAATGACGATCTATGACTCACACTCCTCAAACAACCAACGACTGGGATCCCCTTTGGAACTCTGGGCTTTAGGTTTTATGAGGCTACAATGCACGCTACCTCCCTAACTATCAAATGTAAAAATGGAAATGGGATGAGATCTATGGTTTACGTGTCCCCGTCAACAAACAACCTGGATTGAATCTGGGGTTTGAGGCTTTGAGACTTTTCATGCCAGAACAACTTCCACCCACAATCCTCTGGAGATCCAAATCTTTGAACACTTGATAATATTTGGAAATGCATCCCCCAACAATGAACAATCTGGATTGACTCCAAAATTTGAGACTTCGGGGAATTCTTCCCTTTGCGCAACAATGACCGACTTCTCCCGGAGTGTTGAATCTCCAAACTGTGAGATCTATGAGTCACATTTTCCTGTGCATAGATCCAATAGTTGGGATTTGATATTCTCGGCCATGACGCTCCTCCTCTAGTCTGGGGTTTGATCCAATGACCCAGATTTGATCCATGGCGAATCCAACGATCAAGAATTCTTCCCAATGATATACGACATAGATTCACTATGGAACTTTAGAGATTTTGGGATTTTTCCTCTTTCAAATGGCTACCTCCAAGATAGCCTAATGTCAAAGGCTACTCATCAACGTCCCCCACTTCACTATGAGATTTACATCTAAGATCTGTTTTGGGACTTTGAGCTTCAGGGATTTCTCCTCCTTGCAACACAAGGACTAAAATCTCCCAGACTATCAAATCGTCGAATCGTGAGATCTATGGTTGAGATCTAGTCCACTTTGGCCAAGGCTTACGACCCGAGAACCTTGATTGATGACCCTCATTCTCTCGCACTCAGATCCCACAGCTGGGATCCGATCTCCTATGTCGTGCAGTCTCCTCTCATATGGGTTTGATCCAATGGCCCAGATCTAATATCACAGCCCCAAATCAATGATTGTTGTGGTTTCTCGAACTGCTACACCTCCCAATCTTTCGAACACCATCAACGTGTTCTCTTAGCTCCCTCTAGGCACCCTGTAACTTCAATTCTCTATGAAATTTTTCTTCAATTTCAACTTCATTGGTCCATCCAGGCTCAATGTTGAAAACTGGAGCTCTTATACCATATTGTAACATCCCCAACCACCCCACTATTGGGTTGTGCCACGTGAAATAATTTTCGAATTGTATAAAAATTTAAAGCATATAAATAATTTGCAATTACATAGGTTTATATAGAATAATAATGGAAATACACATACAACATACATAGAAAAAACCCATAAAAATAAACACATAAATAATAATGCATCATGTAATTTAACACACAATTGACACTTATCTTTGATAAAAAGACCACCAACTGCGTGCAGACCTTCCACGTTCCTCCTATCCTTAGACCACACTACTCAGAAGTCTTAGCAGTGGGTCACCCCCGAGCTGGGACTAAATGCCACCGGGCTAAAGGAATTCTTAACCAGACTTATGTATCTTAGGAAACATGAAAAACTCCCTCACAAGTGCCAACTTGTATCGAAAACCTACAATCCCTCATTCCCCACATGCTTGTCCCACCCCAAGAAATGTGCCTCGTCCTTCATCTACCCCATTTCATTTTTGGGGCTTCAACAACAAGCCGTACAAGAAGTCTCAGATCCATGTAGTTGTAGTTTGGCACCTTCGGGAAAAAAATTCCCAACAATTCTCTCACCCAGAAAGAATTTATCACAGGCCTGACAACCCGCCTCTTCAATATCCCACAGGCTCAAAAATCTACATCTTCAGTCCAGATCCTAAGTTAACCAAGTACATGTACATGTACAATACTAGTTCAGGTAAGGTACAAGTACATTTCTCATGATATATAAGTACATTGGGCAATTGGAATCCATGAGCCCCGGAATGGAGGAATGATCGAAAATGCACAAAGTCCCCACTCTTTGTATGCATGTCCCTAGTTTGACACTTGTCATGTTGAGAGCTACTTTGGCCCACTCGTCCCCTCCTTATAACTTAGGATAAAAATAATTATCCATACTTTATATTTTAAGGAATATTAATATAATATTCCTTTTTGGCTTCAACTCTCTAGCTTATCCCCTTATCCTTAACATTTAGCCCCCTTTCCCTAACTAGTTCAGTTTAGTCCCCCATACTCTTTTAAATGGTTGGTCTGCATGCAGTGATGTGCTTTTCATTAATATTTGCATGTGAATGCATTTACATTTGCATCACAAATATACTATCCATTTCTGCATCCCATCTCACCAGCCTAAGTTCATTTGTATTTACATTTACAGTTGGGGTTCGACCTAGGGGTATTACATCTTACTTACTGATGATTTTCATGGAAGTGTTCAACTGAGGATCGACCCAACATGACAATTGACTAAAGTTTTGAATGAGTATTTATCAACTGAGCTTTGATTGGATTGTCCATTGATTGGAAATTTTGACAAGAACTATTGTTGCTACTTATTGATCCCTTAGAGGAGGACTACTTGAAGTTGTTGATATGTGAACCCAACTGATGTATTCTTGTTGAATCAACTATTTCTTGTTGAATCAACTTGGAATTTCTGAGACTAACCCAACCATGTTCGATTGTTGTTGGAGATGTACTATTTCTTATATTGGATACAGAGTCTGTATGGATTGACAGAGCCTGATTATCTTGCATTGTTGGTGAAAATGTGTAGACTTCTTTAGGAGCATTGATGGAAAAAAAAGTGCAAGTGGAGGAAATTATATTCTAGGAAGCATGCATATAATTCTCATTCAGTATTCTGGACATTCCTTAATCAGAATTTGAAGGATGTTTTACAGTTGGGAATGAAATTTGATGAAAAATCTACACAGTTTTCCAAGGAAACCTCATAATCCTTTGTGAGAGGTGTATGGAACTTTGGGAGTTGGCATGGTTTGAGGTATTACTCTGCAAAATAAAATACAAGTCCACATACATATTCTATACATTGTGACCAACATTAACCATGTTTAGGAAAGTGTTTTTGAAGGATAATTGGATGGTGGTTTGATAACATTCAAGCACTACCAAACCAATACATGTGACAATGGAAGATCCCTTAGAAGATATGAAGTCACATAGCAGATTGAATATTCAAAGCACATGAAGATGTGATAAGTTGTAGATCGACATTTTTTGAACAACAACATACCATTCATTTTTGAGCAGTAGATTGTGATAAAATGTTGAAGGTAGGTAATCCTATTAGTTGTGAATATCTAATAGTGTTGTGATAGTGAAACATCTATAAATTCTTTGACATCTTTTTAATAAGTAGAAAAAGGAGTAGTTCAGGGGACTAACGGTAAAATAGAGAAGACTCAACAATTACTACAAGAAAATATAGTACATTCACGGGGGGAGCTACTTTATAAAACTACAAGAGAAAGCACAATATAAGGGGGATTAACACAACAAAATGAACTATGTATAAAAATACAAATCATATTCCCATCAAGTACCACTTCATAAAAAAATAGATAGTCGAACTAAGTGTCAAGTTGGAATACATTGCCACCAAGGAACAAGTTGCATATATTTTTACCAAACACCTTCCCAGAGAAAGATTTGAATATATCAAACAAAAGTTGGGAGTGATATCCCTCTCATATCATCCGTAAATAAGAAAAGACCAAGGGGATCATACCTTTTCCATTGATGTCAAAGGGGGAGAATTAAAAGCAGGGGAAGATAATTACATATAGGGAGAGTTGCAGACATGGAGAATTATGGATGATTATGTGTTTTTGAGTACAATATTGCCATCAATGACAAATAGGGAGATTGTTGAATAAAATATTTTCATTGATGTCAAAAGTTAGTGAGTGATCAAATACAAATGTTACTTTAAAAAATACAAAAGTGAAAATTTAAGTGGGAACATAGTTTAAGTAAAAGTGGACTAAAAACAAAAGTGGATTAAATATAAATATTACTTTAATAAATAAAAAAATTTGAAAAGTTAGGTGGAAGTAGAATTTACTTAAAAGAGATGTAAACATGAAAGTGGATTAAAGAAAAAGGTAAAAGTGAAATTGGAGTTTACATAAAAGTGACGTAAACATGAAAATGAATTAAAAAGGGTAAAAGTGAAAGTGCACATAGTATGTGCACATGGATTTACAAGCCATGGTGGTATTTTACCCATGGTATGGTAAAAAATGAATTAAAAATAAAGAGAGGGGGGGAATTAATTATTATTTAATAAAAGTCATGAATTTTCAAAAGAACATGATTTTTCAAGTAAAGCTTATGGAAAAGTATAAATAAAGAAGAGGGTTATGGGAAAATATGTGTGTGGGGGTGAAAATGTAATATTATTATGCATACCATTTGAGGACTAACGATTGAATATCATTCAAGGAATGACAATCAAATATTGGAGAAGGTCAGATATGGTGTTCTAACAAATAGATCCGACGAAATAAAAATGAGTGAGTGATGTAGAAAAAGTAGAAGAAGCAAGCACAAGTGCAGATCTGAGGTAGAAGTAAGAAAATATTATGAAGGCAGAGAAAAAAGAGAAGTAGAAAGATAAAATCAAATCCAACGAAGGAAGAAGTAAAAATCACAGTGCAGATCAGGAGAAGGAAGAAGTAAAGAATGCAGAGAATGTTTTGTGAAGAGAAAATCAGCAAAGGGGATTGAGATCTCCTATAGGTTGGTGCCTACAAATAACAAAGGGGATTGGTGTCTCTTGTAGGTCGGTTCCTACAAACATCAAAGGGGGTCGATGTCTTCTGTAGATCGGTGCCTACAAATAGCAGAGGGGATCAGTGTTTGCTGTAGGTCAGTTCCTACGAACAACAATGGGGATTGGTGTCTCCAGTAGGTTGGTGCCTACAAATTAATAAAACTAAGTTTTTGTGGTTTTCTCTCGGAAGGGTTTCCACATTAAATGTTGTGTCTACTGGTGGTTATATTTATGCTATTTCATCATTATAGTTTATGAATGTTAAAAATAAAAATATATTCTTATATTGATTCACCCCCCCTCTCAATATAAGTGTTTTCTCAACAATATATATGTGTGCCATATCATACCCAACATCAAATCTTTGCAACTTATAACTTATGTCATCCCATAGTAAGAGTAATTTCCACAAATGATTTGTATAATAAAATATTTGACATAATATA
>JZKD02S1853199.1:130119-170239 GCA_000966675.3 Picea glauca
AGTCTTTGTATGTGCGTCAGGAAAAGGGTCATCGGTAGGGATCTTTAGTTTGGTGTAGAGTGATGCAAAGACAGATTCAAGCTGGGTGGTCAGTTCTTGTTTGACTTCCTCCATTACGGACTGCACGGAGGCATTTATGGTGGTATTGATGGATGTATCACGAGAGGCAATAGTATCACTGATTTGTTTCACTTCTTTTTGGGTCTTGAGGAAACTAGATTGTAAGGTGTTGAAGTGAGACTCTAGTTCTTGGCTATGAGTATGGGTCATGAGGATGGGTGAACTGAAAAGGGAGCGGTGGGGTTAGAAATTTTTGCAGAAAAATGATATGGATGAATGTGATAAGGGAGAAGAGATGAATCTAATGGAATAGGTCTCAAATAATGGTGAAAAAATTTCCAGACTTTTTTTTTTATAGCTACGGGGTTATACTTCGGTCTAAAGAATACTGTAGTGCTAAAATACCTAAATTCTTAACCAGAAAGAAATGTGTATTTACTTGGCAACCGGAACACAGTTGCGCAACAATAGATCTGACCGGTTTAATTTGTTCATGTTTATGTTCCCCAAGGGTTAGGTATTCAAGGGTTCTACAAATAAGGGTTTTCCCTGTGCTATAGCTCTCTGATATACATGTGGGGTCCAACAGTAGTACTCGACCCAATATCTCAGGGCACTAACTAAGGAGGATAGACCGTACTCTTAGCCGTACTACCCGACTACCCTGGTACTAGATAGTATCTTCCTGAGTGTTGTTCTCAGTGACACTATAACAGTCTGATGGTTGATAGGTTTATCTAAAGAGGGCTTCAGGAAATCTAGGCCGATCCATACACATGCACTGTCTGATGTGATACCACTCGAAGGGGTACCAACAAGGGTTACAAGGGTGGCCAACATATGTGCGCTTAAGAACCACTTGTATTTCCTGTGTGTATGAATCCCTCAACCGCGGGTTTATGCACGTAACGAAAAATCTCTATGGCTTAAAGACATCAGAATATGTCTCTACCCTGAAAAAAAAATACTCACAATTTCTGCCAAGGAAAGTGCTCTGATACCACTTGCAAGATACTAGATATAATAAATACGTAGAATAGAAATAAAATGCTAGAAATGGTAGAATAACAGTAATATAACCAGCATAATCTCCACAATAACACAGAACTAATATGAGAACAACAACTGAAATAGCCCTTTGATTCATAAAGCAATGTTCACAGGCCTCTTCGAGGGGGCAACCTCCAGTCGAGCAGTGCTCTGTTACAATAATCTCCAAGCTAGGGTTTTCATACCCTCGACCATTATTTATACTAAATATGTCTATTAAGAGAAGCATCTAGAGGAAGATCCTTCTAGAAGTGGAAGCTTCTATTAGGTCTTATTACATCTTCCTTATTCTATTTTATTGAAAGGCTTTATTAATATTGATCTTTATTACATCCAAATACATTGATCTACCTATGTGTGGGTTAGGACCTTAACACTGATCCTCGAACTTGGTCCGAGCTCCTCTTCACCAAGCTCCAACTGCTTCCACGCATCTTTCTCCTCTCACAATTATCTCTAGGGAAATGGTATAGGCTTATGAATGAGGAAAAAGGAAAGAATAGGGAATTTTGGCTCAAAACTCACAATGTGGCTGCAAATTCTTGGGGCAAGGCGGGAAAGTGAAATGGACAGAGTTTCACTGTTCTTATGCTTAGATTTGGAATAAGACCCCAACAACTCCTTTTATATGAAAAAAAGGATGAGTATTCGATTGGGTGACGGGCTATAGGCGGTGGGACAGTTGGCAAACTATGCAATAGCCTGTAATCTCAATGAATTCCTTACAAATTTTTATTTTTTACAAATTGTGTGAGTATACGCGTACTGTAATGGTGCAGCTAGAATACATACGCAAGTTGTAGTGGTGTAGAAAGTGTGTGTACGCGGGCAGTAGTGGTGGGCATGTACATATTCAAAAATATGGTTTTTAAGAAGAGCTTCTCAGTGATGGCTTGGCAAAAATAGCAAGTAAGATGGCCTGATGCCAGGTATGCATGTATGGTTTAATTTAGGGTTATAACAGATGCCCCCTAATGTGTGAGGTTAGAAGAGCATATGATGGCTGAAATACATTAGAAATATTCACCAACGTACAAAGCGAGTGAGCCCGAGACCAGAGTTCGAGAGGTGCCATCTGCAAAAAATAATAATTGTCTCACCGAGGTAGGCATACCCATGCTTGGGGTGAAATAAATCATGCCTGCCAATCAAATACACTACAGATCCATGTCATATAACTATAGAAAGTGCAGCCGTGAGAAATACACAACAGATCTACATCTCAAAATTAAATATATACATGTATAGTATCCATATTCAAGAAGCTAATGATGCCTGATGGCTGGAGATGAGGCCTTTAGAGCTCGAGCAACAATTTCAAGATCCTAAAAACTCGGGTAGGAGTGTAATGTGAGTGTACAAATTCACTACCCATAGGTCTTTGATGACTCATTGGGGAACAGACAAGAGGATATCAATGACCGGGAAGATAACTTCAGTGATTTCGAGCAAAGACTTGATTGGAATTTCAGGATGGCCAGGCATGAGGGCAAGAGACAAAATACAGAGAAGACGACAATAGCATGACAAATTATTAGACTCATGCAGCATGACATTGACATAAGTTCACGATGTAGGAGGAAACACAAACTCTCCATGTGTTTGGAAGAATAACCAAATGGAGGAGGACACAACTCTATGTAGCGAGAACAACTTCCTAAGGTCATATTAAATCCCAATGCTTGAAGAGAAACGAAAGGATGTTATTTGTCCAAGGGAGACTCATTGTGCTGCCATAAAAAGAAAATACTTTTCCTGTCCTCTTTTTGGGGTATATTTGATTTTTTTGTCTTTTTCAATAAGTTTGGAAAGCTTGAAAAAGAATAAAAGAATGTTACGCTACAAAGGAGGAATGAGTGTCACAAGCATACTAGTTCCAAGTGCAAGTTACACACTAATGATCAGAGCAAGGAGACATGTGCAGGGAAAGGAAAATCAAGAAAATTCCTCCATGGGTCAAGGCGTCAAGACGCAAAGGCAAAGTGCTACAAGGCTTGCATATAAGACATGCTTCAAAGGTTCAGTTGAGAGAAACATGGAGTCGGCATTGGACCAAATATGCAGAGATGAAAATGTGATTAATAGGACACAATGACAATGTCCTTCAATGTAATTTTAACGAGCCTAGAGAAGGTAAGATCAGTGGTTTTTCATTTTTAGAGAATTTGAAAAAGTGCAAAAGAAGACTCCACTGGGGTAAATTTTTCGAAGGTAGTCTAGTCGGTTCGAAAAAAGGGGTAAACTAGCATAGAAAATATGTCTATTCAAAACCATTTTAATGAGTGTGACAAATACAAGATCACTTGAAAAGAGATTAACTATGGACTCGCTTCCTTTTTCTAGATTTAGTCTCCTTAGCCTAAAAAAGTAAAATTTGTTGAGGAGAACTCTCCCAGCGAGACGAATATCCTGAGGTGTACCTTTTTCCTCCTTAATATACAGGCCAGAAAAAGGGGTAAACAAATGCCAGTAGATGTTTTTCTGAACCAATTAGCGAGTGTGAAAGAACAAGGTCACTTGACGATCTTTTCAATTTTAAGGAGTCTGAAAAGAGCTTAACTATGGACTCCATGGAGGATGTTCTTTTGGACTAGTTTAATGAGTGTGAAGGAACAAGGTCACTCAGATATCTTTTCAATTTTAGGGAGTTTGAAAAGAGCTTAACTATGGACTCCGTGGGGGTTCCTTTTTCGTAAATTTAGTCCCTCAGGCCCGAAAAAGGGTTAAACTTATACCTGAGAATACTCTTCTAGCGAACTAAAGTTCATAGAGCATACCTTTGTTCGTAAAATTGACCATCTGGACTAAAAAAGGGGTAAACTACCACTCGATAGACATGCCTTCAAATTTTAGTTTGGCGAGCGTGAAGTACAACAAGATCATTCATCATGTTTAAAGAGTCTGAAAAGGGCTTAAAAGAAGACTTGTTTTCTGGGAGTCCCGAAGGTGAGGTCAAGAATGCTGACATATTAGACATATGAGGCTCAAACTTGTAATCAGGACAAGACTAACAAGGAATCCCGAGCCTAAAGTCATTAATGATGGCATGGACACCAAAATGCAACCAGGATCTACCTAGGACATCCATGTAGAGGTAGGCTCTACCACTAAATTACGACACTTCTAAAGAAGCAATGATGGTTTTGTGTCGCCATTCGGTGGGATCGATCCTATGGCAAAGCGGAAAAGACAACAAGATGCAAAAAGTGGAGGTGGAATCCTAACTTAAATGCAAAAAGTTGGGAAAAATGACTTTTTACCAAAGAATATTTAAAAAGTGACCCATCTCCCAAAAGTTTTTCCAAACCAAAAATGAAGTGTATCGTAACATCCAATGAGAAACTCAAGAACTACGTTAAACAATTTTTAAACTAGAAAAAACGACAAAAGAGTCCAAAACAAATGACAAAAAAGGCCAAACAAGTCTATAAATAGAAGTTGGCAGCTCATTATCACCATTGTAAATTGAGAATTGATCAAAAAGCCAAAAACACCCCTTTGCTAAAAGAGTTGATTTCAGGAGCTTTAGAGGATGAAACAAACTTTCGCTCGGACCAAGTAAGTACAAATCAACCCCCCTTGCATTCCATTACTTCCTTTTTTCTTTTATTTTTGTTGTTGGGGGGGCGTGCACTCCTAAAAAGGGGCAAATCTGCATGTACGTAGGTTGTCCAAGGACAACCTGCATATTACTATGAGCATAAAACAATTTTCCCGTGTGCATACATGACTGTTCCCAATACAGACCGCATACACCCTCAAGAACTTGGAAAAAAATGAAAATACAAGAGTTAACTCCGCTATGAACTTGTCATTTTGTAGGATGTATGTCCATTGGAGAGAGAGAGAGCATGAAGACATTGATATGTTGGTCAATGAATACCCTGTAGCTATAGCCACATTGAGACAATGCGGTTTGTGGAAGTTCCACCGGTGTCCATTTATGAGGGAACAACCCAGGCTGCTAAACACCTTGGTGGATTATTGACATCTCGATGCTGATGTATTTATTCTTGAGGGGAATTCGTTGAATCCAATGGCTAAAGACATTTACTTCCTGACTGGCCTTTCAAGGAGAGTTGAACTAGTCAACCTGTGAGCTTTTCCCCCCGGGCCTCATAACATTGCCGAGTTGATCAGATTACATTGTGAGGTTGGCATTGAGAAAGTAGGTTCTCAGGTGCCAATAAACAAGATCACCAACCTATCACTGAAAGTGATAGTTCTACTTTTTGGGCAGATCACTGGATCTGTGGCCTTACATCAGGCCTCCCGGGTGCATATGCATTGTGTAGTGAAGTGCTTGAATGCATAGATATTCGACTAGAGCACAACAATAACTTTGGATTTGGGACCATTTTGTGCTCATTCTTCTTCTTTGAGAGTACCCAATCTCAGTCCATGAGAGATAATGCGAGGGCATGAGGCCTCACTCCCAACAGTGTGTAGATGGGCAACATTGTTGCCACGACAGGGGGGAGGAAGGACCATAGAGGCCTTCAACAATACCTTTTTTGACTGGTGGGCATGACAAATTCTGGCGATAGAGAACTACCCCTATGCCAGGATCAAATTTTCTAGGTACCCGGACATGCCCATACCTCCCAGAGCAGAGTGAGGAGAGATAGGTACATTTGTTTTTAATGTTATTTAATTTTTTGTTTCTTTCTATATATATCATTTTTATGGGAATCAGAGTATTTAATAACTATGTATCTATTTATGTACAGATGTGGGACCAATGCATCCAACAGACTTCTCGAGGACTAGGCGACGTCCTCGAACAGAGGCAGTACCATCTGCAACCGCTGGACTAGCAACAACAACAGTAGTAGTAGGGGGACCTCCAGCCAAAGAGGCTGAGAGAGTTTTGAGACGGGTGGAGCGGAAACTCACTGCACTCACTCGCGCAGTCCCTATGGTAGAGATCAAGGATCTCCCACCATCGATGCTACCTCATGTAGTTGGGGTGCCTAGGAACTGGGTCCAACTCTTCCGACATTTAGCAAATGTCGTGGTTCACTATGGAAGAGCCAACAGGCCTCGCCCTTAGCTTAGGATGGACCACTTATGTGCCGAGAGCACTTTTTCTATATTTTTGAGGGCATAAGACCCACGATGTATACTGGACATATTTTTTAGGTTCTTGTGCCCACCTATGTACTCTGAAGCTTATATATATATATATATATATATATATATGCGTATTTACATATTTTGTCTTATGGGTTACATTTATTTACAAATGTATTTACATGTGTATGTGTGTGATTTTTCTTACATGTGTACAATATGCCAATCTAATACATGACTAGCTAGAGTATCTGTGATTTGATTCAATCTCCTAGGAACATGGATATACATAATGTAATCAAAGCTTCGTTCTAAAAGATGTACCCTAAAGAATAGTCGGTTTAAATTAGGATCATAAACGTGATAAACCCCATTTAACTGGGACACAACTAGATGTGCATATAAGTAGACCCGGAGATAAGAGATACCATGTGACAAGGCATCACGAAGAAACTCTATTACTGTGTTGTATTCGGAAACATTGTTTGTGGCGTCACCTAAACAAATAACTCCAGAAGATAGCAACTGGCCTTGAGGTGTGAAGATCACCCAAGTTGCGGAAGCAAGTCTCCGAGTGTGTCGGCTAGCGTCGTCCGTGAACCCAACTAATACCTTTGATTCACTTGACATCTACCACAGTGAAAAAGATGACATCAAAAACTACACGTCAATAAAACAAAAAGACAAAAACTAAATTGTATAAGAACTATACATATGTACAAGAAGTCACCCAAGGCAACCCACCTACGAGTAATACTTCTTGAGGTAGATCCCATTTCTAGGCTCCGCCAAAGATTTCCCTTCGAAGTCAACCAAACGATATGCACCCTTCTTTAATACTTCCTTCACGATGAAAGGTACGAACCACATGGGTTTGAACTTGCCTGCCCCCAGGGGATCCTTATCCTAGTCATAGACCAGGAGAAGGTCACCTTCGGAGAAAATCCGAGGATGAACGAACCGATCATATTGACACTTGAATTTTTTCTTGTGAGCCTCATTAGCCAAGGCTGCGTCACGATGTTGCTCATTGAGCTGCTCGAGATATAATAAGCGTTCCTCAAGCGGTGAAGTGTCTGGCAATAACTGTACTGCCAACTTTAGAGATGGGATCTGAAACTCTATTGGAAAGACTGCTTCCAACCCATAAACGAGTTGAAAAGGTGAGAAACTGGTTGCAGTCTTTACAAACATTCGATAGGCCCACAATGTTGAGTACAACATTAAATGCCAATTTGACTTGGTCGAATTGATCATTCACTGCAGAATAGTCTTGAGGGACTTATTCACAACTTCCACCTGACCATTTTCTTGTGGGTAGTAGGGTGATGAATGCTCTTGCCTCAACCCAAGATTTGATGTTAACTTGGACATCATTTTGTTGTGAAAGTGACTGTCATGGTCTATGAAAATCTCCCTCGGGATGCTAAATCTTTCTATGATCTGATTGAACAAAAAGAGAGTTGTTGTCTTGCCATCATCTTTGAACGTTGACATAACTTCGACCCACTTAGTGAACTAGTGTACTACTACAATGATATAACGGTTCCCCTTGGATGAAGGGGGGTGGCATGTAGTATAATCAATCCCCCACTTAGTGAAGGGGCCAATTGTAAAGACGAGAAACATAGGAGCGGGGTGTGTCCTCATCTTCTGAGAGAAGATCTGACACGGTCGACACTTCTTGACCTATTCAACACAATCCTTGATTAACTTTAGCCAAAAGTAACCGGCTCATAGAATATTTTGGGTTGTTTCCAACCTAGAAAAATGACCACCGCATGCTCCAGTGTGGCAATCGTTAAGAACGAGTTCTAATTCTTCATGAGTGAGACACCGACGAATGATGCAATCTACACCTCGACGATACAAAGTGTGCTCAAGTATGAGATATTTTTTTTCCTGATGGTGTATATGTCGATGCTCATCACGAGAAGCAGAGGCAGGGATCTTCAAATTTTGGAGATAGACTAGTATATCTCCATACCAGGGGTCCAAAGATGAAATCAGAAAAACATCTCCTTTAATCAATGATTCTCCGAGCGTAACATCACCTGACTCGACCGAAAGTTCTGAGATAAGTTTTGCAAAGACCAATGACTTCTTATATTTTGCAGAGATGAAATCCAAGTCAAATTCCTAGAGGGTAACAATCCATCTACTGATATTTCTATCAATTACATGTCATGTCAACACGTATTGGAATGGATTCACAATGACAATGACGGTGGTCTTACAAAACAGGATATAATGATGAAACCGCTGGACAACATGTATTGCTGCCAACGCAAGCTTCTCAACGTGGGAGTAGTTGAGTTCTATTCCAAATAGGCCTTGACTCAAGTAATAAATCAAATTTTCTTCAAGTAGATCATCCTCTTGAACCAAGACCATACCGATGGTCGACTTTGCCACGGTCAAATACAATAAGAAATATTTATTATAATTGGGTGGCCGAAGTAGAGGGGCATACGTGAGGGTACGTTTCAACACTTCGAATGAGTGTTGAGTGGATTCATCCCAAAGGAAAGGGACACCCTTGTTCAGTAAATGCATAAACCCTTTAGTGATCTCGACATAGTTTGCGATAAAATGCCGAAGAAAATTGGTTTTTCCCTGTAAACTTTGAAGCTGAGGGACTGTGCACGGGGGAGGCAATTGAACTATCACCTCAACCTTTAGAGGATCGAACATAATCCCTATTTTTGAAACTATAAATCCTAAAAGATGACCCGACGTCACACAAAAAATGCATTTGTTAGGATTCAAGCGAATCCGATAGTAGCGACATTGCTCAAAGATAATTTGGAGGTGTATGGGATGATTAGCTCTCTTACAAGATCATGATGCTAAATCATCGAGATATGCCTCGACTAAGTGTTTGAGATCATGGAAAAAAAAAGACATGGCCCGCTGAAAAGTGGCTCTAGAGTTGTTAAGGCCAAAAGGCATCTTCTGATAAGAAAATGTACCCCATGGACAGATAAAATTTGTTTTGTGCTGGTCTTTGGGCTTAATATGAATCTAATTGTATCGCGAAAAACCATCCATGAAATAAAAGACCTCACAACTTTCACATTCATCAACAATCTAGTCAATGAATGGGGTGGTGAAATTATCCTTTGGACATGCCTTATTTTAATCACAAAAGTCTGTACATATGTGAATCGTTCTCTACTTTTTGTTGACTGGAATGGGATTTGACACCCATTGAGTCAATTGGATGGGGTAGATGAAACAAAATTTGATTAGTTTCTCTAATTCAACCTTAATAACTGCTTCTTTCTGAGGATTAACCGGATGAAGATTTTGTCATACCGACTTGGCGTCAAGGTAAGTCGTTATTTCATGTTTGATGATTCTTGGATCAATTCTTGGCATTTCCTCGTAAGACAAGGAAAACACATTGCAAAATTATTTAAATAAATTAATATAGATTCGAATCTCCTCAGGGTAGTGAAATACGTGCATAGACAAAGGATTGATAGGACAAGACCTATCTCCAGTCATAGTCAATACAAATTCATCGGCCTCAATTCTTCCTAACTTTGGGAGAAAATAAGATCTATGATGGAGATCATCCCAGGGTTTGTCTGGACTAGTCAATGCCTCTATAATCACCTCATCAGAGGGAAAGACCAAGTCTAAGGAATCAATAGTGGTGAGCGAAACTTGAGCCCAGGTAGGCTCAAAAACTGGATCTAACTCCTGTGCAGAAGTCAGATCGGGGTCGGAGGAAGCTTGATGGACTATAGAGTACGCAACCTCTGCCACGAAAAAAGGCATGGCCATGCCATGATGCTCTGTCCTTTCCATCATGGGCGACTGGGAAGGAAGAGTCCATGCATCATTAAAGTAAGTTGTATGGAATGACGAAACTTGAAATATTTCAGCCTTAGGTTGGTTGGGGACAGACAATATGAACTTGACATCATCGAATGGAGGAGGGTAATTGAAAGTAACCATCAAAGGCGGGCACAAACCAACCCCTATATTGATGACATCGGGCTGTGGATTATCAATCATCGGGACCATGGATGCCCCTGATGAAGGGTCAGGATGGGAGACAATTCGGCCCTTGTGTTGAGACAAATGATCAATGGACACAATCCGGCCCTTGTGTTGAGACAACAAGACCCAGAAAACTTTGGTGACCACTGCATGCATAACATAGGTCCAACTCCTTCCTAACAAGAGATTGTAGTCGAGAGGTGCATCGACCACTTCAACTTCCATGCACACAGTCTTTCCTCCTAACTCTATGGCGAAAGAAGGAATGATTTCATGTGGTCTGAAAGAACGACCATCAAAAGTGGTGAGAAGAGTAGGTGACGGGTACAAAATGGGTTGGAAAATGGCCTTCCAACATGCCAACGACATCACGCATGTTGAGGCACCATCAACAACCTCTGTGTGAAAAATGGTCTAGGTAAAATATTTCATGGTGTAATCCACTACTATCTGAAACACGACGTGGTATGAGAGATGAGGTTTCAAGTCAGTTGTATGAAGCGTGATCGTTCTCGGATTACAAGTCTTAGCAGATCCTAAGGAAGCTAACAAATCCTTTCTCTGTGAAGGGCAGCTCTGGAGGACATCCAAAGAAGACATTGTGCAAGGGGTTTGTGACAAATCTTCCACCACGTAGTAGTTCTGGGTGGCCCTCACGTTTGGATTGTAGGAAGATTTCTTGAATGCCCCTTTTGGGATGCATGTCATTGTTTTTCCCAACGTCTTCTCGATCTGGAGAGGAATAGATGGGTTTTCATCTTCTTTACCCTTCTCAGAAGTGTTTGGCATTATGTAATAATGTGTCCTAGTCACTATATGGGAATCACCTTTCAACATATAAAAATTCGAGGTCAAGGGATTACTATATGATGAAGGGGGTCCATGAATTCCCCCATCCGTGTTCGCAAAGGCTTGAGTTAAAAGTTTCCCATGTGGAAATGGGTTCGTTAACACAACAGGTTGTTGTTGCGCCATTAAATTTTGGGCCTCTGCAAGACGAGGGCACAGGTGAGTTGGATGGTTGTCCATTCAAATGTTACACAGATACTTTGACTTTATTTTCTCTGTATTATCCCCACCAAAATTATTGGTGGGTTTCTTATCCCCCTTACCCTTCTTTCTTTGTTTCTTCTTTCCATCAATCTTTTGGTTGGGCTTTAGATTTGTCAATTGCACACTGTGTACCTCTGACATTTGAGTAGGGGGAGCAGTCGAACCAGTGGTTTGGCTGGCCATTGTTTGTTGTATCGATAATTTTTTTAATTGATTCGACAACTCATCAGCGGGCTTCGCTTGTACTGAACCAACGATACCATCGACATGTGGTCCAGACTTCTATTTGGTCCTGTCAAGGATATAACATGGCACATATGGCTGTACGGATACTGTTCTTGTTGAGACGTCATCGACTGACTCTCGTAATTGGACATTGAGGGTTGGGAAGGGATTTATTTTGAAATTGTGTTCCAAAGGTTCTGGGAAAGGTTTCCCCCTGTCGATCCGATGGACATAGATATTGAGCCTTGCCTGGGGTTCCATTAGCCATGGAAGGGTTTTCCTCCGGTCGGCATCCCTGATGAGGAGATAGATCTCTGCCACAGATTCTAGGGTCTTGAGAGGTGTTTGCCCCCTGTGTAAGATTAGTACCCTTCACAATATTTTGTGATCCAAAACTAGGGTTTCCCCCAGCCGAGACGACAGTTGATGAGAATGCATTGTTACAAAATGCGTCGAAAAAAGAGAATGAAAAAGAACCCACCGACGTGGTGTTGGAAGAAATTCCTTGTCTACCTGCTCCAAACAAGCTATAGCTCATGTTCGTCCAGGGGGGCTGCTGGGGAACATCACCTAACGAGGGAGACAATGGAGGTATATAACCCCCACCATAAGGGAAAGCATTATAGGGGGTTGAGGTCCCCCCTGTGGACCCTTGCAGAGGAAAGTTAGAGCTCGCTGCCCCTAGACCCATGGTCTATAGGGTGGATTAGGACATGATAGATTTTGTATCAAATCCAGGAATCTCGTATGATAATGGAGGGCCTATCACACTGTGGGTAAATGGAGCAGTGATCGCCGCCATAGACGGAATCAGACCACTACTTGAAGTAGAGGCGGTCGAGACCATGGTGGTCCGGACTGGTGAAGGTGGGTTGGGAGGCAGAATGAACCCTATAGTGGCAGTCGTAGAGGGAGTGTGAGGACTCCCTAACGAAGTAGTAGCATTTTATTCCATCACTACTTGCAAGACTATTTGACACTCATGATGAGTTACCCTTGGAGGGACAACTTGTACCACGGTGGGCATCGACAAGTGAGTGAACGGAGAGTTATACGGCTCGAGATATTCCGCTCCAAGGTAAGAAATGGTAGGCTCCTACGGATTTGAGAGTTCTTCTCTACAGGATGGCTTGGGTACAGTTTCATGTGGCCGGGTTGCCTCAAATGACCCTTGTTGGTCAATTATTTTCCTTCGCGGTGGTGGGGGTGGCTCCAATTCAACCAGTGTCAGGCCCTGAAGCCTTCGTGACTAACGAAGCTCTTGATCTTCCACTTTGTGAGAAAATCAATGACACACTAGGGATTTTACTAACTTTGAAAACCAACACACACTAGAAAGAGTTCTTATGAGATAAAGCAATCAAACCACTAGCTAGTTGGAAGAACAATTACACCATCCAACACTAGAGAAACTTACCGGTGCAAGTGAAACTCAAATATGGAAGCACCCTCTGGGTATACTCTACAAAGAGTGGACCAATGTCTGTCCTAGGTACTGTGGTATACCCCCGCAATCACCTGTGTAAATCACTAAAATAAAGGAAACTAGGTTGCCAGCGTGTGAGAACAGTCACCAAGCAAGTATAGTCGACAGTCGGGTGGAATGAAATGAGAAGGGTATCAAGCCAAAAACCTATTGAGGATATCGAAAGAAAGTTTTCTGGAATATGATTGAGCACCTCGAATGGATTCGAGACCCATGAAGCTCCATGGAAAATGCGATCAATGAAATCCCAAGACAAGTCCTCTATATGCGTTCCCCACTACGCTTGGTCTGGATTTGGAGTCTGGCTTTGGAGGGGTTATCTCTGCTACCTTTCTGTAGGCGACCTCGTGTTTAGCCCCTATGTTAGATGGGGGTCCCGGATAAATTTCACGTTTACCGGTCTTTTCACACTCGCTAGCACATACTCGTATGTTTGTTTTATAGACTTGAAGAGTTTCCTCTCCAACCTAAATCAAGGCTCTAGCCTAGACTAGTTGATGGACCCTACAAACATAAAGTCTAATGCATTTTAATTAAGCGTTAGTTTTAAGTGGTTTGTCTTAAGTCAAGGAAAAAAAAAATGAAACTAGTGGTGTTTTTTAAGAGACTAAAGAGAAGAGCATTAAATAATACTGAAAGCAAAATACTTCTTTTTGACAAATAAAGATTTGCAAATTTAAACTCTTTAACCAACTTTTCTTAGCTACTTTTTCTAAGATCTTTGAAAAGAAAAACTCAAAACAAGATTTCGCTCGACTATGAGCTACTTAGTGTTCTATGAATTTAGTAAAGAACTTAAGAAAGCACTATTTATCCTGATAAGCAAAGACAACTAACCTAACTAATTACCAAACAAGGAAATGATTTTTTTTTTTTATGCTTCAAAATAAGAAACTTGAAATAACTTCTTTTTATTTTCTTCTAAATAAAGTGAAAGGGAAAAAGTGAAGACAAGACAATACCAAAAGCTGAATTTAGGTCTACTACAGATCACAGGGAGTCACTGATAATACTAGACAGACTGATCAGAAAAGACTCACAAACTCGTCTCAAACCCTTACTAATAAAAAAGAAGAAATATTGACAAAGAAATAATCTAACTGATGTCAAACCCAGGCTAAAGAATGTAACAACAGAGACCAAGACTAGATCAAGAAAACCCCTGAGAAGTATGACTTCAATCAGGGAAGAGGTTGACTGGCTCTTCTTGAAGAAAGACTTTCTTGACTTAGGCACACTACTGACACTTAAGCAGCCTACGTATGTACATGGGTTGTCCAAAGGTAGGGCACGTATGTATGCGTGCAGGTCCACTGCAGGCCGCATACACCTCTGTAACTTCTCAAAAAGAAAACTAACAGTCAATACTAACAAGGCATGGAGTAATGGTATTGTAGAATAGAATCCCTTGAAGACACATCAACTTACAAAAAATTCAAAAAGGGTAATCTAAACCAATTAAAACACCCAAAATGATATCCCCTAAAAACCCTACAGGCTTCCCTAGTATGGTTGCCAATTATGCTATAGTGGGAAAAACCCCCTATGGACTACACTAGGGTTCAATGTGTAGGCAGAGCTACCTGTCTAAAGTCTCCTAATTTTAACAACTACCCCGAAAATACCCCACATTCATGCATACAAAACAAAGTATAAGGATCCGGTAACTCTACCTTAAACTTCGTGTCCAATGTCGATCCTTTTACGTTCGGTTGTTCCTTGACTACAAATATCCTCCCAAGGCCGAATTTCATTCACCAAAAGACAAACAAGAAACTACAAACATGCATCTTATATATGTATTAGTGGGTTAGATGTCATAATAAATTGTAAATCAAACATAAAGATTGAACACATCATATGGCAGGACAAAAAAAGTACTTCTTTATATTAATCTCACAAAGTGACTTACAAATGAGATCGATGAATGCTCCTCAAACCTGTTCCAAGATCCTCTTCACCAATCTCCAATCGCTTCCACATATCTTTCTCCTCTCACAATTATCTCTATGGAAATGGCATAGGATTATGAATGAGGAAAAAGGCAAGAATAGGGAATTCTGGCTCAAAACTCACAATGTGGCTGCAAATTCTTGGGGCAAGGGGGGAAAGTGAAATGGGCAGAGTTTCATTGTTCTTATTCTTATATTTGGAATGAGACCCCAAAACCTCCTTTTATATGACAAAAAGGATGGTTATTCGGTTGGGTGACAGGCTATAGGTGGTGGGACAATTGGGAAACTACCCAATAGCCTGTAATCTGAACGAATTCCTTGCAATTTTTTAATTTTTACAACTTTTGTGAGTATACGTGGGATGTAATGGTGTAGCTAGCATATGTACACGAGCTGTAGTGGTGCAACAAGCATGTGTATGTGGGAAGTAGTTTCACAGGGTGCGTACATATTCAAAAGTATGGTTTTTAAGAAGAGTTGCCCAATGATGGCTTAGCAAAAATAACAAGTAAGATGGCTTGATGCCAGGTATGCATGTATGGTGAAATTTAGGGTTATAAAAATATCTAGTCATCTGAATCCTCGATCATGTAGGCCATAGCCATGAACACAAAACACAACTTTCCCAACATTCCATTTCGGGCTTCAAGCATAAGAAGAAGGCAGTTTTAATCTTTCAATGGTGGAAAATAATCATGGGAATCAGGAGTTTGAAATAACATTAAAATTGTTAGTCAAAGGTCCGAACTCCTGAAAACCAAAATCAACAGGAGACGTCTGATTCAAAGGGACGTGTGGCACCAAATCCAAGAAGTCGTTGTTTTGCAAATCAGAGGTTTTAGCATGGAGCATGATGCCAATTTGCGAAGTGCGAAATCACGAAGCACCCAGGAATTGGTCCCATGATCATATGGAAAGAGGGGCTATAAATAAGGGTAAGCGCCTATTGAGCAGCTGGCGATTGGGGTTTTCAAGGAAGCAATCATGGTCGTCAAATTCAAAGCAAGATCGATCGTCGATATGAATAAGGCCACTTCACAGTTTTGGGCATCGATATATTTGGAATCAAGTGAAGTGGAGACTCTCGAAAGACAAAATCCCAAATCACCTTTGGATATGAGCTGCAGGTCATGGCCCGAGGTTGCATGCAGGATGGAGCGGTGGAGAGGAGCTGTGCCAAAGGTTGAAATCACCTGTATTGGTCACATAACAATATTTTCATGGCATCGAGGCATCCAGATTGACTCGAAGAAGTCATGGGCACCACATGGAACATTCATGGGTGTTAGGCCTCCTCCCAATCCCTATGAAGGTATTTAATGGAAATGGGGGAGGTGGTTGAAACCTCGTCTCACCCCATAAATGGAAACTAGGCTGAAGACGATCGTGAGTACAGATTGACAATCCAAAGTTTCCTTCTGGATGGATTTTCCTGCAACACACATAACTAAGGAAAGCCCACGTCTGACATGAGAAGGCCTGCACAACCTAATAGAGTAGGCACCGACTACAAACTTTAAATGCAGAGGTATGATTACTCTCTCGGTGGTTGCATCATTTCTTAGTATATATAGGCAGTTTTAGTAGTTTGTTAAGGTCGAATGGTTGAGCTAGGCTCCCTACTATTATAATATTTTGCTGAAGAACAATGTTTCTCTAGTTATGTACTTGATTTGAGACTTCTTGATTAATATAAGTCATCTTCTCTTACTCCATCTTATTTTCTTTTGATACTGAGAGAGTTCATGAATGATTGGTTCACATGAATTGTTGTAACTGTATTATGATGAATGTTTGATTATTATGCTATTATAATTTCTTTCATTTTCTTTGAGATTTGAATTCAAGAGGATCTTGCATTCAAGTTTTTCCTCCTTAGGCTGCTGGAATTCTTGATGTCCATGACAGACCTCTGCACTCTTCTCACCAAAGTCTTCCCTCTATTCACCCTTACACCAACTTACTGAATGAAGTTGATTCCAGACCTCAATTGCTTGTGCATGCTAGTCCAGATTTCTGAGTTAGAACGTTATTATCATTGAGGCTTCTCCATTTGACCTCTTAAAACTCAATTACACTCACATAAACTGATGGGTACTGGGATTACCTTCTATGCAATTTGAAGGTGACTTCTAGTGCTAACATCTCTGGCGTTGTTGCCGGGGAACGAATTGAGGACATTTCCCTGGGATAGAAAGAAAAAGAGATTTTGATTTTGAAGGTGCATCAGAGATCAGAACCATTGAATATTGCACTTGCACCTAGCGAATCCACTATGTCGACTCCACTATTTCAGTTGTGGCTGCCTCTAGCACACCCGAAGCTGACCCATAGAATTTTCACCGAGAAGGATTTTAACAGCTTCTTTCTCAGATTGAAAGTTCCCTGGGAGATTGGAAACGATCATATCTGTTCTTCGATGGTGAACAAAGAACAGAAACATTCATACTTCATATCATTCACCTGGCGACTCCTTGATTAATGGATCCAGTGGTGACTCCACTATTTTGAAATGGAAATAATCTTGGCTCAAAGGTTTTCTCCTTTTAATTTCTCCTCTATTCCTAGTTTTTCTAATGTTGTTCCTACTATGGATGAATGGGGTGATTGTTTTCCCATATTTAGAGAGCGTAAAGAGGACAACCTTGTAGAGAATCTCTATGAGTTTCATGAACTCATGCATCAATGGGAGATACATCGTGAGAATGTATTATTAAATATGTTCATGTTCTCATTAGCGGGAGATGCTCGTGAATGGTATCACTCCTTACCCCCTTTTAGCATCTCCTCCCTAGGAGAATTTCATGTAGCTTTCAATAGACACTGTCAAAAGTTTTATTCTTCTAAATTAATTTGTCATAATTGTTGTGAATAATATAAATACCATGTTCAAGGTATGATTGGTTCAAATGAAAGATGTGAGAATGAAATTTGTGAGGATGAAATCTATGAGGATGAAATATGTGAGGATGAAGGATGTGAGGAGGAAGAAGATGCCCTTACTGAGTTCCTGTGGTTGGCGAGATCACTTTCTGCAAGGATAGATAAATTGAAGGCATATTGTGTTCGCTTCTCTTTTGAATAAAGAACAAATGATTTTCCAGTCCTAGGAGCAGATGTTCTTGGCATCCCTGCTCATGATGGTGAGGTTGAGGATTTCATAGCCATAGAGGCATCATATTCCACCCCTGATGCACATGTTGTCTCAGATTTAAATGAATAAATAGTCGCGTATTCAGATGAAGAGAAATAGATCTCCACACCACATTTTGTTGACTTGGTGAGAAACCAGGCTATGTATGACAACTATGAATCTGATTTCGATGTGGATATGAAGGATTTACAAGACCATACTATAAGGCCTTTTCCTTTATACATTAAGGAAGAGCATTGTGTGGAAATACGCTATCTTGGGCCTGCAAAAGAGACTGAGAAACATGATAGAGAGAAAGAGCCATCCATGGATATACATGAAGATACTTATTGCTCTCATCTAGCAGATATTATCAGAGAAAACAAAGGAGAAATGGAGGAGCTAAAGGTAAAGTTTATATCCTGTATTGAACCTATAAATGAGCAAGTATCACCTGGGATCAATCGACCCACATCAATATTCTACCCACCTATACACTCTGAGAACATCGAACGATGGGTGAGTAACCATGAAGAGAAGGATGTAATTCCTTACCAGTCGAGCTTTCCTGATTATAAATTTTGTGAACCTGTGAGGTTACATATGGAACTATGTTTTCCAAAAGCATTGGAGCCTACAAAATTGTTCATATTATCATCATTTGGAGGTATTTCCAGTGCTCCAATACATGTTTTCTTTATGCTGTCATAATTCCCTTGCGTTTTATGGATTATTTGCAGTAAAGAGAAGAATTATATTACCGAACATTCTAGTTGGTTATGGTGGAAGTTTGCTTTCACCTAATGCTTTGTAAAAATCAGTTAGCCTAGGACTGTAAATAAATAAGATATTTCTGGAGCATGTGTGTTTGTTTTCCTTTTTATAGGTATAATAGTGTACATGTCGGCCTTCAGTGAAATTTTTTGAGCTCAAATCCATAACCCAAAAGCTAAATCATTGGAACTACTTGTTCTTGGCAGCTCGTAGGGAGCATGGCATCCCCTGTGGAGCCAAATGTTATCACATGAACTTGTCAGAGTCCTGCGGGTTTGAGGTTTCTACCTAAGTTTGTAATTTTTGCTTGATCTCCATGTTTTCCCATCCCACACCCAGTCATATGAATCCTTGATCATGTAGGCCACAACCATGAACAAAAAGCACAACTTTCCCAACAGTCCATTTAGGGCTTCAAGTTCAAGTAGAAGGCAGTTTTAATCTTTCAACAGTGGAAAATAATCATGGGAATCAGGAGTTCGAAATAGCATTAAAATTGTTCGTCAAAGGTTCGAACTCCTGAAACCCAAAATTAGCAGAAATCGTTTGATTCATAGGGATGTGTGGCACTAGATCCAAGAAGTCACGGTTTCTCGAATCAGAGGTTTTAGAATGGATCACGGTGCCAGTTTGCAAAGTGAAAAATTATGAAGCGCCCAGGAATTGGGCCCATGATCATAGCCTGCAATCATATGGAAAGTGGGGCCATAAAGAAGGGTAAGCGACTATTGAGCGACTAGTGACTAGGGTTTTCAAGGAAGAAATCGTGGCAATCAAATTCAAAGCAAGATTGATCGTCAATCTGAATAAGGCCACTTCGCAATTTTGGGCATCGAGATATTTGGAATCAAGTGAAGTGGAGACTCCCAAAAGATGAAATCCTGAAGCGTCTTTGGATATGAGCCTCAAGTCATGGCTTGAGGTCACATGCAGGATGGAGCGATGGAGAGGAGTTGCACCTGTATTGGTCACAGAAGAAGATATGCATGGCCTCGAGGCACTGAGATTGACTCGAAGAAGTCGTGTGCACCGCCTAGAACATTCATGGGTGTTAGGCCTCCTCTCGATCCCGATGAAGGTAGTTAATGGAAATGGGGGAGGTGGTTGAAACCTCGTCTCACCCCATAAATGGAAAACAAGATGAATACGGTCGTGAGTGCAGATTGAAAATTTGAAGTTTCCTTCTGGATGGATTTTCCTACAAAACACATAACTGAGGCAAGCTCACGTTTAACATGAGAAGGCCTGCACAGTCTAATAGAGAAGGAACTAAATGGAAACTTTAAATGCAGAGGTTCGATCACGCTTTTGGTGGTTGCAACATTTTTTAGTATATATAGGCATTTTTAGTATTTTTTTAAGGTCGAATGGTTGAGATAGGCTCGCTACTATTATAATATTTTGATGAATAACATTGTTTCTCTGGTTATGTACTTGATTTGAGACTTCTTGATTAGTCTAAGTCAGCTTCTCTTACTCCATCTTATTTTCCTCTGATATTGAGAGAGTTCATGAATGAGTGATTCACATGAATTGTTGTAACTATATTATGATGAATGTTTGATTATAGCGTTGTTATAATTTCTTTCAGTTTCTTTGAGATTTGAACTCAAGAGGATCTTGCGTTCAAGTTTTTCCTCCTTAGGCTGTTGGAAGACCTAATGTCCATGACAGACCTCTACACTCTCCTCACCAAAGTCTTCCCTCTATTCACCCTTACTCTAATTTATTAACTGAAGTTGATTCCATACCTCAATTTATTGTGCATGCTAGTCCAGATTTCTGAGTTAGAATGTTATTATCATTGAGTCTTATCCATTTGACCTCTTAAAACTCAATTACACTCACATAAACTGATGGGTACTGGTCTTACCTTCTATGCAATCTAAAGGTGACTTCTAGTGCTAACATGTCCCATCTAATGAAATATATCCACCATTCAAAGCTTACCAGTCTCTTTCGAAAATGATGGAGTAATTATTGATCGAAATATCTATCACTTGAATATTGCAAGTGGTTCTTATTTTTGGGTGAGCACACAAAAATAAGGTCACATATCTGATTCCTCGTATAGTATCTTTTTATTGACTATTATAATATAGCATTCTTTTTTAAATTTGATCCATACATGAAAGACCCAACTCTTCCATGATGCTCTTAGAAATGATGTCAGGACTTGACCTGCCATCAATTAGGTAGAAATGAAAATTTTTATCCATTATATTCACAGATACATAGAAGGGATTATTTTTAACATAACGCCTAGGATTATGTACACCTACTTTATTTATGTACATTCCTTCTTCATTTTTCTCTTGAGATAAACCAACAATTGTGGAATTTTTACCTTCCATGAATTATTTCATATGACTTTGTTGCTCAGGGACAGTGACCATATCGAGTAAAGATGAATATGTTTTTATTGTAGCTATTTGTTTTAGAATATTTTACTTAGAAGAAGAAGAAGGATAGTGATGCAAACCCCCACCACTCCCAAGGGCTTGCGTGACCTCCCAGTCTAAGGATCGTTCTCACAAGGGAGCTGAATTAGATCTTGGGTCCTTGTTGAACCCTCAAAATTCTCTTCCATAGGCCTTTCCCCTTCTCCCTGTGAGAAAATTTGTGTTCGTGAGGGTCTTATCACTTTAGAGGAGAATTTCACGTGACCTCAGGCCAAAACCGTAGGTTAAACTCTTTAACCAGCAGGAACTTCGAAACTTCAGAGCTCCGGGCTTCAGGAGTTCTAACAAAAACACACTATGATTCACTTGAATGCCAAATTTTTGAATAGCTGAACAAAGGAGGGGATCAATGGCTCATTCTAGGCATTGTGATCTACGATTCACAGAAATTTCGAGACTCTTCTCTTCGGGATTCTGCCCTGTTTAAATGTGCAATGCCTCCAAATACGAGAACTCCGAATTTACGGATCGAATGACTGATGTTTTCCTCTGATGGAATGCCTTGTCACTCTAAGTGACTCAAACCTTGGTGCACTTATGGCACTTCTCTCCTTGAAACTTGAGACTTGTGAAAATATCGTTCACACTCCTTGTGCTCATTCTCCTTGAGAATTTTTCAACACTTCACTAAGTGTTGTCTCTGTGCACACCTTGCATGGGACTATCCTTCGATATTTTATAATAAAAAAAGTATATGTGCACTCCTTTCACCCACTCCATGAAATTCACACTATCTCTCCTAAGATATTGAGTCTGAAAACAACTATGCATTCACACTCCTTGCATGAGGACTGTGCACTCCTTGCACCAAGATTTCATAAGAGAAACAATTGAAACTTACAGAATATCAAAGGTTCATTCATTCAACCATGAAATACACACACATACATAACAACATACAAAAATAGATAACATAACATTACCCAAATAACTCAAAGATAAGAAAACTCAGACATTGGAAGCAATTCTCCTCTATTATATTCCTTCAGGAAAACATTTACAAGAGTTCCAACAAATCTCAGCAAAATAACAACAAATATCTTCAAAAACAATCACAATAATCTCAACAGCCTCTTTTGGGCATAGATTACATGTATTTATACATGAGGGGGCTTCTCGAGCCTTCCCTCCAGACTATCTTAGTGATTGCATATCACAATTAAGCGTCCTACCACTAAGGCTTGTTACAATAAATGATATACTACAATCTAGATATGAGTCGATGCTCAAAATATGTACAATCCTATAGGTAATTAAAGCTATTACATTCTCCTGGAGCTCATACAATGGCTCAATCTTCGATATATTATGAGATCTTTAATTACAATACTTTCAAAATATTAAAGTGATGCACTCTCCTTGGAATTCAAACCAGTTTGAATGCACGCGTTGGATGTTGATTTGTTTTCCACTTGGCCTCATTGAATGTTGATGGCGATGCTCCTGCATCATATTCCTCTTGACAAAAATATTCATGCACTCATGTCGATGAGCTCCTCCACTCTCTTGCCATGTTTCTGGATATCAGTTTCAGTTATCCAACTAGCATATTCTATTGGATGATCTTTCCACTTAACAGGATACTCATAATAAAATTTTCTCTGGGTCTTCTTAGCAATCCTCTGATCCAAAATATTCTCTACATGTGTCTTCTTTTCTATGGGAATTTGTCGCTTCCATTGAATCTTCTATCGATTATCTGTCCCTTCTATATCATACATCCTGTAAGGGTATAAGTTAGCTACATTGAATATTGGAGATATTCCAATGTCCTCTGGCATTTCAATATCATAATCATTTGTAGCAAATTTTCTAAGGATCTTACAAGGTCATATCTTCTTCATATTCAAATTATTATATTTCCCTTTTAGAAATCTTTCCTTCCTCAGGTGTACTAAGACTTTATCTACAATTTCAAAACTAACCTCTCTTCTTCTTTGGTCTATTCGTCTCTTGTGTCTCTATCTTCTATCCTGTAGATGTCCTTTAATTAAATCATGCAAATTCTGCATTTTTGTAGCAAAATCCTCTGCTCCTGCACTTTAGAATTCATCTTGTCCCAAATCTCTCAATTCTGAAATTCCTCTTGGATGCATCCCATATACTATCTGGAATGCACTCTTACCAGTACTCCTATTCGGTGAGTCATTATATGAAAACTCTGCTTGGGGCGGAATTTGATCCCATTGACTGTTATGTTCAGTAACCAAACTCCTTAACAAATTCCCTAATCTTCGGTTCACTACCTTAGTATGTCCGTCTGTCTGAGGATGATATGTTGAACTAAAAGAAAAACTTGTCCCCAACTTCTTCGACAAGGTCCTCCGAAAGTGCCCCACAAATTTAGTATCTATGTCTGAGACTATACTCCTTGGAAACCCATGCAATCTCACAATCTCCTTGAAAACAAATATTATATGTGGGTAGCATCACTGGTTTTATAACATGGTATGAAATGTTCCATCTTTGAAAATATTTCAACCACCACAAATATTGAATCACTTTCCCTCTGGTTTCTTGGCAATCGCATAATAAAATCCATACTTATAGCATCCCATGACCTGTCTGGAATAGGCAATGGTTGATACAATCCTGTGTTCTTTTGCTTTCCTTTAGCATATTGGCATATTCTGCATCTGTCGACAAACTTATTGACATCATAATTCATGCGTAGCCAATAGTATGAATAATACAACTGTGCATATGTTTTATCATGGCCAAAGTGTCCAACCAATCCTCCTCTATGTTTCTCCTTTAGCAAATTGTCCCTCATTGAGCATTTTGGGATACACAACCAACTTCCCATGAATAACAATTTGTCTTGGATCAGATACTCCATCCATTGATTTCTGTCTCTTAGCAAAGGGTTCTCGCATGCTTCATAAGCTTCCTTGAAATCTGGGTCTTCTTGATACATCTCTTTGAGGTGTTCAAATCCCAAAGTCTCTGCTTGGAATTCCTAAAAGATCAAACATTTCCTGCTCAAAGATTCTGCAAATTTGTTAGTGCTTCCACTAATATGCTTAATAACAAAAGTAAAAATCTTCATGAATTCTACCCATTTGGCATGTCTCTGGTTCAATTTCTCTTTTCTGGTTATAAACTACAAAGCCTGATTGTCAGTATACAAAACAAACTCCTTTGGGATAAGATAATGCCTCCACTTTTTCAAAGCTTGAATTACAACATAAAATTCCTTGTCATATGTTGAATACTTCCTCTTAACATCATTCACATTCTCAATGAAATAAGAAACATGATTATTATCTTGACTTAAAACTACACCAATGGCCACTCAACTTGCATCACATTTGACCTGAAAGGTCTTCTTAAAATCTGGCAGAACTAAAATAGGTTGTTCTGTTATCTTTTATTTCAACACTCTAAATCCCTTCTCATATTATTTTTTCCAATTAAAATATCCATGTTCCTTCTTTATGGTATCCATTATGGGTGCACAAATACTGCTGAAATTCTTAATGAATTTCCTGTAAAAACTCGCCAACCCATTAAAACTCCTTACTTCAAACACACTTCTTGGAGAATTTCATTCTCATATTTCTATCACCTTCTCTAGATCCATCTTAAATTCATTTGAAGAGATTACGAACCCCAAATACACAAGTTTTTTTTTCATAAAAGAACATTTCTTCAAATTCACCAACAACTTCTCTTGTTGTAACCTTCTCAACACCATGTTCAAGTGTCTTAAATGCTCCTTTTCAGTATTATTGAAAACGGGAATATCATCTAAATAAACAATCACAAACTTCCCAATAAAATCTTTGAGCACTTCATTCATTAATCTCATGAATGTACTTAGAGCATGCGTTAATATAAACGACATAACAAGCCACTCATGCAATCCTTCATTTGTTTTGAATGTTGTTTTCCATTCATCTCCTTCTCTCATCCTTGTCTGATGATAACCACTCTTCAAGTCTATTTTGTAAAAATAACTAGCTCCACTCAAGAAATCCATTAAATAATTCATTATGAGAAAATAAAATCTATACTTGATGGTTATCTTGTTGATGGCTCTAGAATCTGTGCACATTCTCCAACCTCCATCCTTCTTCCGACTCAACACAGTTGGTGTTGTACATAGGCTCAAACTTTCCCCGATCAAACCTTTATCCAACAACTCTTGGACTTTATCCTTGACTTCTTCATTCTCTTGAGGGGTCAGTTTGTATGCTTCTATGTTCAAAAAAATTTCTCCTAGAATAATGTCAATATGGTGACTAATACTCTTGACGGGCGGTAAAGTATGAGGTAACTCATCCACCACAATGTCAACAAACTCATCCAATAACTCATGAACTTCTGTAGGAAAATCATTCATAGAAGTTCTTGTGAGAATGACTCTTGACTTACCTACAAAAACAAACTCTATTTTCTGGTCTTTCTTAACTTCTTTTAAGAGTTCCTTCCCACTCATGAGAAGTATACTAGGACTAGCTTCCTCTTTGACTCCTTTATATTCTATTGGAAAAAAACATATGACTACACCCATTTTTCTCAAGGGTATAAGTATTCTTCCTCCCATCATGTATGACATTCCTATCATATTGTCAAGGTATCCCAAATAGAACGTGACACACATCCATGGGTATAGCATCATATAAAACTTCATCCCTATAACCACTTATTTTAAACTCAACTTTACATTGTCAACTTACCATGACTTGATGTCCTTTTTGCAAATAAGAGACCTTGTATGGATTCAAATGTGCATTTGTCTCCAACTTTAGCTTTTCCACCATCTCCATGGATACCAAGTTATTAGTGCTCCCACTATCTATGATCACCTTACATACCCTATCTCTTGTCTTGCAAGCAGTTCTAAAAAAATTATTCCTTTGGACTGGTTCTCGTACCTCTTTCTCTGGCTTTACGAGAGATTTCCTCATCATGAGTGATATTCCTTCCTCCACTGCTTCTACCTTCATCTCTGTCTCCACATTATTTTGTTGTGCCTCATAAATGTGAACTTCTCCAACTCCTACATTTTTATTTTTAGGACATTCCCAAGACATGTTCCTTGTTTTTACACAAGCATAACACTTCACTTATCCTCATATGCCTCTTCCTCTACCTCTAGGAAAATAATTTTTTCCTCCATAGTTTCCTGCTCTAGAACTTCCTCCTCTCTATTTCTGACAATTATATCTTCCAGCTTCTCCTCTGGACTTCTGGAAATTTTCTCTGACAGTTCCTCTTCCTCTATTAGGACTCTTTCCCATGTTTTGTTGAATCTGCTTCCTTGCCAACTTTTCTTCTACCTCCAGGTCTACCTGATAAGAATCTTCCAAATTTCTCATTGTCATCATGCTAATATCATCATGGATTTCGTACCTCATTGCATTAATGTACCTAGCAACTTTTTCTTCATCATTCTCCCTGTACCTAGGAAATCTAGAACTTCGAAGCTTCAGGATTCGGGAGTTCTAACAACAACACACTACAATTCCCCGAATGCCAAATTCGTGAATAGTTGAAAAAAGGATGAGATCAATGGCTCATGCTATGCGCTATGATCTACAATTCACAGAAATTTTGGGACTTCGAGCTTCGGGATTCTTCCTTGTTTAAATGTGAAATGCCTTTGAATACGCGAACTCCGAAGTTACAAATTGGATGGTTGACGTTTGCCTCCAATCGACGGCCTAAATTTACTCTGGGCTCCGGGATTCAGAGATTTTCACAACCTTCACCAACAACCTTTTGGAGTACCGAACTTCAAAAAAGTGAAGGGTTTTGATCAACGGTCCATGCATCCTCACCAATGGATGGTTGAGATAGACTCTGGCCTTCAGGCCATTGGGGATTTTTTACCCAAAACAAATTACACCCGAGATATTATGGAGTGTAGAATTCTGAAATCTTGAAATATATCGACATGTACACCTGACGCCAATGGTAAGGATCTACTATGGGCTTCGTAGCTTTAGGGTTTTTGCACACTCTTGAAAAAACACTTCAAATTCTCTTGAGTGGTGAATTTCTAAACCACGCTCAATATGAAAACACATGTACTTATAACTAACAACCAATATGCACTCTAGGATTTAGGACTTTTGCCTCCCCCACAACACACACCTAAAAATGGTTGGAGCAGCAAAGTCCGAAGGACTTAGTAGGTTAATGGTTGTGCTCCTTTCTCAAAACTAACGGTTGTGAAAGATCTGACTCCTCCTTGAGCTGATATCGTCCACTCAACCTCAAAATGAAAAGGATTCTTCCTCCAAGGACTTTTACTCGTTATTATTCCTGAGCTTTGTCACTCTAAGTGACTCAAACCTTGGCACACGTCTGATGCTTCTCTCCTTGAAACTTGAGACTTGTGAAAATATTGTGTGCACTCCTTGCACTCATTCTCCTTGAGAATTTTTCAACACTTCATTAAGTACTGTCCTTTCGCACACCTTGCATGGTACTATCCTTCGATCATTTGTACTCAAACAAGTATATGTTCACTCCTTTCACTCACTCCATGAAATTCACACTATCTCTCTTGAGCTATTGAGTCTGAAAACGACTCTGTCTTTGCACTCCTTGTGTGGGCACTGTGCACTCCTTGCACCAGGATTTTAGAAAAGAAACAATTGAAACTTATAGAACATCAAAGGTTCATTCATTCAACCATGAAATACACACACATGAATAACAACACAGAAAAATAGAAAACATAGCATTACCCAAAGAACTCAGAGATAAGCAAACTCAGACATTGGAAGCAACTCTCCTCTATTATATTCCTTCAACAAAACATTTACAAGAGTTCCATCATATCTCAGCAAAATAAAAACAACACTCTTCAACAACAATCACAATAACCTCAACAACCTCTTTTGGGCATAGATTACATGTATTTATACATGAAGGGGCTTCTCTAGCCTTCCCTCTAGAATATCTTATTGCTTTCATATCACAATTAAGCGTCCTACCACTAAGTCTTATTACAATAAATGAAATATTAAAATCTAAATATGAATCGATGCTCAAAATATATACAATCCTATAGGTAATTAAAGAAATTACAATCTCCTGGAGCTCATACAATGGCTCAAGCTTCGATATCTTATGAGATATTTAATTACAATACTTTTAAAATATTAAAGTGACGCTCTCTCCTTGGAATCCAAACCAGATTGAATGTGTGCATTGGATGTTGAGTTGTCCTCCACTTGACCTCATTGAATGTTGATGGTGATGCTCCTTCATCAGATAGGAGATAGAAACCTCTTGACTTTGTACACCGTTTTTAACACGAGGGTTGTTTTTCTAAGAGGATGAGCTTGGGGAGAAAACAATCTTGGTAGGACCACCCTTGATTTTGTTTGCATAATATTTACTTCTTATTTGAATCATCATAACATCCTCTTATGTATCCCAATCTAATGAAAAATTAGTTGTATCAGTGTTTTTTCCAAATATTTGGTCTCTTGCACTCTTTTTGACTTCACAGGTCTTTCATCATGATTATCTTCAAAATAATTGCACCAATCTCTTAAAAGAATAGCCTTTGGTGGATAGTTGTTACATTAAAAAATATTAGGTTGATTCCTAAAGGAAACTTGGGTAGAAGTTTCAACTGGGGCTGAGGTACAAGTCACCCCTTTTCTTTCAAAATAAATCATCTGATTGCTCATGTCTTGTACCAACTGTAACACAGTTGACGTATCGTTCTATTTTACAAAGTCTTATACAAGAAGACAAGTTGCTTCCAACTATTCCTCAAATTCCAAGCATGTTTTTAATGCAAATTCTGAACTATTTCATTCTCTTCCTCAAGCCAATGTCAATAAGTAGCAGTTAAGTTATTATGGTAATGCATTAATGCGGCCTGATTATGAGGTCTGATGATTTCTGGGATTTGCTTATATAGTTTGGTGAAACACAAATTAATAGATTCAATAGTTTCACCCTTGTTATAGAAAAGATTGTTATAATCCATAAGAAAGTTTGTCATACTCTAAGGTTTTCCATCGATATACGTGAACCAATATGACAATCCAACCCGAATTTAGAATATCTTGGGTGTTAATTCAAAGAAGTTAGTCCCAGCCTTCCCTTCCAATGAGTTACAAAGAGTCGCATACGTGTGTCATTTTCATTTGCCCCAATGTTGTGGAAAGAATTAGAAAAGGCAATGAGATGTTCATTAACTGATATAGTGCCATTACCAGAAAACTTAGGAAAATGGTCTTTAAATTTAGGAAGAGGAGTTGTAGCTAGAGCCAAATCAAGATGAGAAGACACATGCTAGGGAGTATCATTTGCTTCTTCTTTGAATTTGAATAAACTGAATTTTTTGATAACCTTGGATGGATTTTTAGTTGATACAACATGATTGTAATTATTGTACATGCTTCCTATCAGAGAAGAATTTGAATCTTGTGAAGAAGTTGCAGCACTAGTACTACCAGAACCACAGGATGAAGTCATTGTGGGTTTCCTGGGAGGGAATGATATTTAAATGCTTGTTACTTCAGAAGAATAATATGAAAAATATATTCTAATATTAGATTGAATATTCTCTAAAACTTCATTCATCCTTCCTATTTTGAATAAAAGATCAAATTCATGGGATTGACCTCTTAAACATATTGATAGATGAGATTGAGTGGAAATAAGACAATAAATTATCGAGGAGGCCTAGTTTGAGCTTACCTTTGAAGGGCTTATCTCTAATCCTAAATTTCAATATCATGGGATATAGTTTCCCAGGAACATTCAAGTTCTTCATGGGTATGGGAAGTTTCAAGAATAAAATAAAAAATACAAGATACGATACTTATTTGATTAGGAAATCTTAAGTTAGGTTGTTTTCAGGTAGGAAAATTCATTAATCAAATAATAAAATCATAAATAAAGAAAAGAAATAGAGAGTATAACATCACTCTACAGTATGGTCGCCAAATAAATGTTGAAGCGAGGAATGGAAAGTCCTCACTCAATCATTTTCAAGTCTCACTAGGCTAGGTAAGATAGGTGGGAATGTTACCTTGGGATTATTGCTTGTTCAAAATTATCAATTATCAACCAACCTTCAAGAAATAAATTCTTGGGCCTGATGCTATTATCAAAATGTGTGTTTTGCTAAAAAAATGTAAGAGAGTATTTCTGTATAGAGTTTTATAAAAAATTGTATGAACAAATAAATAACACACACATCTAAAAATCAGTAACCACAAGTCTCAAATTGAGAAGAAACCATATTTGATTATTGATGACTTTTCTGAGTTACAACCAATCTCCTCTTTACAAACCCCTACAAGGGTTTGGACCAGAACTAGACTTAGAAGTCTAGGATATTATTAAAAATCATACAAAGGCAACTGGTCTCTGAAAGAAAAAGACCAAAATTGTAATAAATCATATTAGTCCAAGCCACACACTCATCAAGTATTGACTCTGCAAAATAGCCTTAATTAGAACTGAAAATGAATTCAATAATTATAATCAAACTAAATAGACCACCAAGATAAATGAATGACCTCTTGAATAATTTCAAAAGTCTATGCTTCCCAGTCCTTTCTTCTTTTCCACCTTTATAATAATATTGTTGTCAACAAGAGGACTTAGCTCTCATGAAACATAGAAAATGAAAGAATGAATATCAGAAATATCACTTGAAGTGTCTCTCTCTCATTTCTCTTGTCCTCCTTTTCCTTCCTTTCTTTATTTTATTCTCCAAAAGGTAGTTTCAAGTAGTTCAACTACCTTTAGTTACTAAAGTTAAATAACTTTAGTTAATAATAGGACAAGTATATTTATGATAAGGATAAATAATAAATATATATTAAAACTAATATGTGGGACCAATTTTGTGTCTTTGTTTGTTTTATTTTCAAGCATTCCTTTGTTCCTCCATAATCATAATTACACATTATGTACATATCATCATAAAAACAAATATAAGAAACAACTAAAAGAATTGATTTAAACAATCTCGGCACATCTCCTTAGGCTTCAAGGTCGATAATGTGTAAGTCACTACAATATAGGGGCGAGGGTAATGGAAGATTGGGTGGGATTCTACTTTTAGTAAAGGTTTGAACTCTTCTTTAAAGGGTTTAATGGTGGACTTCTAATTATAGGAACTAGAAGGCTAAGCAATTTGGCGGGATACTACTTTTAGTAATGGTTTGATTTCTTATTTGAAGGGTTTGATGGCAGACTACTATTTTTAGAACTGGTCTATTGGTTTCAATGGTGGTTGTTTGTCGTTTGTTTAGAGTTTTTCATACTGTCAGAGATCTGGGATGGGATTAAGCTACTATAGTTAGTTGTGTTGGAGATATTAGGTGGTGTGGCTAGCAGGAGAGACTCCTCTAATGAAGTTGGTAACAAGGGGATATTCCAGGATCCAATGCATGTTTATTAAGCATTAAACGTCTTTTATTTAGGCAGAGTTCCCGGGGCTAGGTCCACCGCATGACTATTATGACTAGCTCCCTGTGCTGACAATCATCTAATTCGTTGGTAATTATTTCTAGATGGCACATGAATTCATCGATTTTATGGGTGCTGCAGACAAGGAGGAATGGGAACACAAAGGTATTTTCTACACAGTAGACGCATTGTGTAACACTACAAGTGGTGGTTGTAAATTGAATTCTATATTTCCTATAGTAAATGTTCTACCAACTCAGTCCCTTGTTACACCAAAGGTGCCTTCGTCAAGTTTTTCGAGACCCGGTGAGATTTTTTTACAAAACCATACCACTCTTGGACTGTGTAATGAGTTACCTGAGCGGATTCTTGAGAAGGTGAATGAATCTGAACGAGAGAAGGCTGGGATTAGTGACTAGACAATGATCCATAGAGAGACAACATGTACAAAACTAGTGTGCACTCGACGTGAGTCATTGCACATGAAGGAAATGAAACATAAGAAATTTGCATGGGCCTGGAAGCCCAAGAATGTAAGATGTCGCCTGCTCATAGGGATGGATGTGGGATTGGAGGAAACCTGTAAATTATCCCTTTGTGCGCTGGTTGGGAGGTTTTCCTACAAGTCTAGGAGAAATATTACCTTCTCGTCGTGGATGCAGCGGACCTGGCTACCTATTATTGGGTATGAACCTAAATACCTGAGTCTACCTTATGGGTGAATTGGTCTGGTTTTCAAAATTCCAAAAGACACTGAGATTATATTGAATGGATTTTGGCATTTTGAGGGTGGCATCATTATGTTGAAGCGTTGGAGAACCTAATTTGATCCAGCTATGAAATATTTCATCCATCACCATGTGTGGGTCTTCCTACTAGTCTTACCACTCAACCTTGGGCCTGGAAGCCCAAGAATGTGAGACGTCTCCTAGTCATAGGGATGGATGTGGGATTGGAGGAAACTTGTAAAATATCCCTTTGTGCACTGGTTGGGAGGTTTTCCTACAAGTCTAGGAGAAATATTACCTTCTCGTTGTGGATGCAGCAGACCTGGTTACCTATTATTGGGTATGAACCTGAATACTTGAGTCTACCTTATGGGTGGTTTGGTCTGGTTTTCAAAATTCCAAAAGACGCTGAGGTTATATTGAATGGTTTTTGGCATTTTGAGGGTGGCATCATTATGTTGAAGCATTGGAGAACCTGATTTGATCCAGCTATGAAATATTTCACCCATCGCCATGTGTGGGTCTTCTTACTAGGCTTACCACTCAACATTTGGAACAAAAATGCCTTGATGGAAATTGGAAACCTTCTCGATTGTTTTCAAAAGGTTGATGAAAGGGGTCTCCACGCTCCTGATAAACACATGGTGCATGTTCGTTGAGCTGGATTTATGTGCCAGCCTCATGGTTTCACTAGAGCTATAGTGGCATGGTCATGTGCTGGTGCATCGATTAGACTACCAAGGCTTACCCTTCCACTGCACTTCCTACAGATGGACAAGCCATCTTCGCAATGATTTCCCCAAATGGAATAGAGATGGAGATTTATAGGACTCATTGAAAAATCATTCCAAAGATATGTACATGGTCGAAGAGGAACCCGAAGATGTGGGGGTTTTCTCCACGGGTTTTGTCGAAGATTCAACAGGACTTCTCTCGGAAACTTTTATTGGTAATTTAAGAAATTTTTGTCCTTCCTTTTATTTTAAACTTTCGTCATAGGAACGTGACGTTCTGGACAAATCATTTCCTACTACTACTTTACCATCAAAAGAGATCATTAGTGATTCTAAGGAATCTACTGCTCTTGGGGACTCCATTTATTTTTTTGATAGGAACCCTATGACCATGCCTCCTCCTTTTACTCCTCCTTCCTCTCCTGAAGTATCCTCATTACAATCCATGAGGGTGATTGTGATTCTACCTCACAGACTTATATTTTACCTGAGACTACTCTGTTATTGGATTATTTTCTAGACACATTGATTCTGACTCTGAGGGATTTAGTCAACCCTTCACCACTTTAAACTTATTGGGGCTTGGAAGCCTACCAGGGGAATTTAGCCAGTGATCCTGGTGGTATTGTGACTAGTGTGGGAGATGCCAAGGGGAAGACACTATCTTGGTCACGGGGTCTAGGTATGGAGGTCACTCCCATCAAAACTCGTAGTGATCGCAAAAAACTAGGGCTAGCATCTACTACTGGTGAACAATTTTCATTTTCCACTCATGATTTGGGGGCAATTAGAGGCATGAAATCCCTCGAAGGGGCCAAATCATGATCCTTCTCTCCCTGAACATAAGAGGGATATGTGGAACCCTAAAATTTCCATCCTTGTGCAAACTTATCTCTAATAGTAAACCAGATATCATATTTTTCCAAGAGACTTTAGTTCCAGAGAAGAAGGCCAGAAAGTTTATGTATTCTATCTATCCAAGATGGATGATAACTGTTGATAGTTCTGTTGGGAAGTCAGGTGGAATTCTGGTGGCATGGAATCCTAATATTTTTGAGTTGCATCCTTTTATGAGTGTTGGTGGAATCCTATTGATAGGTATCCACATTCCTGATAAAAGAAGGATTTATTTTTTAAATGCTTATGGTTGATGTTCTGGGCGATGACAGTTCTGGGAAAAAGTGGAAGATAAAGGATTTCTAGTGCAGTATGATCTCAACCTAGCGGTGAATTTGAACTTTTCTACTAGCATAGATGAAGTGTGGGGCATGGGGCGAGGTGGCCTTATCCGACCCTATGGCATATTTTTTCAAAAATCTATTTGCAAATAATCAGTTGGTGGATGGGATGCCTGCGGTGTTGATGCCAACATGGAGAAATTGCAGGAGAGGGGTGAAGGAGATACAAAAGAGATTATACAAGGCGTATGTTTCATAAGCTCTTTTAAGTGAAGCTTCTAGGTACAGATCATGGGTGGAGATCCCTTTTATTTCTGACCATGCTCCTGTGATTCTACAATTGGATTATGGATACAATATTGTAGCTTATCCCTATAAATTCAATCCAGCGTGCTTGAAAGAGGATTCATTTTGTGACTTAGTACGGGTAGTGTGGGGTACACAATAGGAAGAAGAGGAGGTTGGAGCACAAAGAAGATTGGCTAGGAAGATATCTATGTTAAAAGCTCAGGTAAATATTTGGTTGGCCAATAGAAAAAAAAAAGGAACTCCTATCCTTTGAAAATATTGAAGCAGATATTGCTTTCCTCACTAAGAAAAATCTAGAGAGTGATCAAAGTTATGATACTGGCTCACAGCTGAAATCTCTTGAAAATGAAAGAAAAAAATTTCTATTGGTTGAGGAGGAACGTTGGCGCCTAAAGATAATGGAAATGTGGATTCAAAGCAGGGACAAAAATACTAAATATTTTCATCAATTTGCCAGTTACTGGAGAAACAAAAAACATTTATGGGATGTTAAAGATGATTCAGGCTAGGCTCATTATGGGCAGGAGTCTATTGAGAATGAAGCACAAAGATAATTCAATACCTTCGATCAAGAATCGAAACTTAATGCGAAATAGGATCAGGTGGAATAGATGTGATATTATCCTAGGATGGTCAATGAGGAGGAAGTTCTCCATCTAGAGAAACTTGTTACAAAGGAGGAAGTCTTAGAGGTTTGAAAGGGTTTCAAAAAAGACAAAATTCTTTGCCCTGATGGGTGGACTGTTGAGTTCTATTTTCATTTTTATGATCTAGTTGCTAAAGATTTTCTAGATGTTGTTGAGGAATCATGCCAGTCCGAAAAGGTGAACAAAGCTCTAAATTTGACTTTTATTTCACTTATCCTGAAGGCTAATGGCACTTCTACATTTGGGGAGCTCCAACCGATTTATCTATGAAATCTTTGCTATAAGATCATTTCAAAAATTATTTCCAAGCATATTAGACCGATCTTGTCTCGTGATTTATTAGAGGAACAATTTTTCTTCTTGAAAGGAAGACAAATTATTGATTCCATTGGGACTTCGCATGAGTGTCTTCACAGTATCAAAGATAAAAATCTTCAAGCCTTCATCCTCAAGATAGACTTGAAGAAATTCTATGACTTTATAAGCTGGTATTTTATGAGGTTCGTCTTACTGCAATGTGGTTTCAGGCTGTCAACAACAAAGTGAATTATGGGATGTATTACTTCAACAACCTATGTGATTTTAATTAATGGTGAGACATCGCATTTTTTTACTAGTGACAGAGGGCTTAGATAGGGGTGTCCACTTTCACCCTTGATTTTCATTTTAATTATGGAAGGATTGAGTCTGGCTTTGAAAATAAGCCAAGATGAAGGCTTACTGATGGGCATTAAGGTTTCAAGTCTAATTAAGATTCTTCATCTACTGTTTGTCGATGACATCCTAATTATGACAAAATATTATATTGCAGAATGGAAGGAGATAAAAAGAGTTTTGGAAATATTTTGTAGTGCATCTGGTCTTAAGATCAATGATTAGAAAACCTCTTTCCTTCAATATGGTGTGCGACAACAAGATCTAGATATTTTAAAAGATACATTTCTTTACAATTTCCTTGATCTTTATGTTGTTTTTAGGTATCTTGGTTATTTTTTAAATATTGAAAGGTACAAAAAACAGGACTGGCAATGGCTAATTGATAAGTATGAAAAAAAAATAAGTCACTGGTGCAATATATGGTTATCTATTGGGGGACATTTAGTACTAATCAATGTCATTCTCAAAATTCATCCAGTCTATTGTTTGGCACTTGCAAATATGCCTTCCATGATCCTCCATAGAACTCGACAGTTAGTATTTATTTTCCTGTGGTCCGGGAGTAATAAAAATAAGAATTTCCACCTATGTGATTGGCAACTTATTGATCACCCTAAACATTATGGGGGTTGGGGCTTGAGAAACTTGGATAGTTTCGGTGAACACATTATGGAGAGAATTAATGCAGGAGGGCTTATGAAACTGTGTTTTAAAAGAAAAATATTTCCCCTTTGTTTCAGTTTCTCGATGGCTACATACGGTAACTGTGGTGGATGTAAAAGGTTCTCAGACATGGAAGCATATTTCAAAATATTTACACATCCTCCTGCATTGGTTAGCATGGAGCCCGAGGATAGGAGATTCAATTATGTTGGGAAAAGACCGCATTCTAGGTTTGGGGGATGGGTCTATTCTATCTAAATATTTGATCACAACACTTAGTAGGAAATGCATTTTTTATTTATACTAGGCCCATTGTGAGCCCCGATTGGGGATGATTTTCTCAAATTGGCTATCAAGTGATGATCTGGAATTAGAGGGATGTCTTGCATATGAATTGAAAACTTTTTGTCGTGCTCTCATTAACACTAGTGTCCAATTAGTAGAGAATTTAGATGATATTAAATGGATGGGGGGATTCATTAGGACAAATATCCGTTAAAAATGTTTATGTGGCCATGGGAAAAAGTAAATGGAACTTTGTAATTGGAGGCTGGAAGAAATATTTGTGGTCCTAGCATTTTCCATTAAAAATAAAACTCTTTACATGGTTAATAGATGAGAATAAAATTCTCACTTTGGACACTATGCCGTGATCCATGTGAATCAAAGGTTTTAGCATGGAGCACGGTGCCAGTTTGCGAAGTGAAAAATCACGAAGCACCCAGGAATTCGGCCCATGATCATAGCTTGTGATCAGATGGAAAGTGGGGCCATAAAGAAGGGTAAGTGACTATTGAGCAACTGGTGGCTGGGGTGTTCAAGGAAGAAATTGTGGCAATCAAATTCAAAGCAAGACCAATCGTCAATTCAAATAAGGCCACTTCGCAATTTTGGGCATCGAGATATTTGGAATCAAGTGAAGTGGAGACTCTCGAAAGATGAAATCACAAAGCACCTTTGGATATGAGCCCCAAGTCATGGACCGAGGTCGCATGCAGGATGGAGCGATGGAGAGGAGTTGCATCAAAGGCCGAAAGCACCTGTATTGGTCATAGATGAAGATATGCATGGCCTCAAGGCGTCGATATTGACTCGAAGAAGTCATGTGCACCACCTGGAACATTCATGGGTGTCAGGCCTCCTCCCTATCCGTATGAAGGTAGTTAATGGAAATGGGGGAGGTGTTTTAAACCTTGTCTCACTCCATAAATAGAAAACAAGTTGAAGACGACCGTGAGTGCAGATTGAAAATCTGAAGTTTCCTTCTGGATGGATTTTCCTGCAAAACACATAACTGAGGCAAGCTCATGTATGACATGAGAAGGCCTGCACAGTCTAACAGAGAAGAAACCGAATGAAAACTTTATATGTAGAGGTTTGATCGCGCTCACAATGGTTGCAACATTTCTGAGTATATATAGGCTTTTTTAGTATTTTTTTAAGGTCGAATGGTTGAGATAGGCTCGCTACTATTGTAATATTTTGATGAAGAACATTGTTTCTCTGGTTATGTACTTGATTTGAGACTTCTTGATTAATCTAAGTCATCTTCTCTTACTCCATCTTATTTGCGTCTGATACTGAGAGAGTTCATGAATGAGTGATTCACATGAATTGTTGTATCTGTATTATGATGAATGTTCGATTTTAGTGTTGTTATAATTTCTTTCAGTTTCTTTGAGATTTGAATTCAAGAGGATCTTGTGTTCAATATTTTCCTCCTTAGGCTACTGGAAGACCTGATGTCCAGGACAGACCTCTACACTCTCCTCACCAAAGTTTTCCCTCTATTCACCCTTACTCCAATTTATTAACTGAAGTTGATTCCAGACCTCAATTGCTTGTGCATGCTAGTCTAGATTTCTGAGTTAGAATGTTATTATCATTGAGTCTTATCCATTTGACCTCTTAAAACTCAATTACACTCACATAAACTGATGGGTACTGGTCTTACCTTCTATGCAATATGAAGGTGACTTCTAGTGCTAACATGTCCCATATAATGAAATATATCCACCAATCAAAGCTTACCAGTATCTTCCGAAAATGATGGAGTAATTATTGATCGACATATCTATCACTTGAATATTGCAAGTGGTTCTTATTTCTGGGTGAGCACACAAAAATAAGGTCACATATTTGATTCCTCGTATAGTATCTTTTTGTTGACGATTATAATATATCATTCTTTTTGAAATTTCATTCATACATGAAAGACCCAACTCTTCCATGATGCTCTTAGAAATGATGTTAGGACCTAACCCACCATCAATTAGGTAGAAATGAAAATTTGTATCCATTATATTCACATATACATAGAAGGGAGTATTTTTAACATAACTCCTAGGATTATGTACACCTACTTTATTTATGTACATTCCTTCTTCATTTTTCTCTTGAGATAAAATAGCAATTGTGGAATTTTTACCTTCCATGAATTCTTTCATATGACTTTGTTGCTCAGGGACAGTGACCATATCCAATAAAGATGCATATGTTTTTACTGTAGCTATTTGTTTTAGAATATTGTACTTTCAAGAAGAAGAAGGATAGTGATGCAAACCCCCACCACTCACAGGGGCTTGTGTTGTGCCTCTTTTTCCACTTAGATGAGAAAAATAGAGGTGATTGCAAGCTTAGTTGGGTTTTCTAAGCAGAACAACCGTAAGGAAAAGGGTTAGAGAAAGAAATATAAAAGAACAACTAAGAATTAAACTAAGAAATAAAATAACAACTAAACTAGTGAGCATAGGGATATAAGGACAAAATAAACAATAAGACCCATGCACCAATGGTAAGGTTTATATCAGTGAAAGAAAACACCAAGAAGAAAGAGGACTATGAGTCCCTTATTCCTCCATGGGAGGGCTCTTGGACCCCCACAAATAAGCTCTTCTTACAACTTTGAATGAAAATGGTGAAATAATTCTTTGCTAATCCACTAAAGGGGTGAGATGGATTGCCCAATGTAATGGTGCTAGTATACTCTTGATGAGAATAGAGGATTCCTCAAGAGAATAGTAGCAACATAACTTTTCTATTGAATTCCTTTAGAATGAAGTGCACCCATGGCCTTGTTTAATAGCACCTCTTTGAGGTATTGTGCAACCATCTTGTAGTGTGAAAAGAGGCTAATTAGGGCATTTTTAGGTCTTTGACTAGCCACCCAGCCGGATCCAATCCAAATTTGAGTGTAAAATTAACTTGGAAGCTGAACCAGAAGTGGGTGGGAGGCCGACCACTCTCATAAATGTGCTATTCTCATATGTGCGTGGCTTTTAGTGACCACAGTCATGCATTGGGCGCCTGTGCGCTTTTCCTGCATTTATGTTTTGCGCATGTGCACGCGCGCCTTGTGTAGTCATAGCGCACTTTAATTTTGTCACTGGTTGTATAGTTTTTGACCCTTTGTGTTAGAAAAACAGGACCGTGGAGCAATAAAATAAAACAAATGCAGAAACAAAAACACAGAAGACACACAATACAAGAGAGACACAGATTTACGTGGTTCACCCAGTGTG
>JZKD02S1853199.1:174322-199547 GCA_000966675.3 Picea glauca
AAACAAATGCAGAAACAAAAACACAAAAGACACACAATACAAGAGAGACACAGATTTACGTGGTTCACCCAGTGTGGGCTACGTCCACCAGAGAAATTGCCAGGTCCTTCCTTTTTATTATCCAGCAAATGAAGGGATACAACCTACAGCAAAACCTGTTGTAACTTCATCTTATTTCTCTCACAGTCTCCTCTCTCAGAATACAATATTCACCCTCATACCTAGCCGTAATACATTTCCCTCATAAAAGAGGGTTTCCTTCTAGGGAAAAAAAACCTAACATAATCTCTACCATTAGATCTACGACCTTATAATGAACGGTCCAGATTTACAATGAAATTACAATATACTTTTATAAGGAAATTTTTGCTTCGGGGGCTTCGTCCCCGAACCCCCGCTGGGGGCCCGCTTTCCCCCGGACCCCACAGAGGGGGTACCCCCCCTCTGCACTCCCCCGCGTGAAAGAGTGTACATACTTCTGGGGTGTAAATACTTCATGGGGTATAGACACGGCTGAAAGCAAGGACCTCTACATCAGGAAGATAATCAGGCTCCACAACCAACACTTTGGAAATGCTTTTGTGGTAATTTTGGTCCATGGGTGACCTCATAACTGTTCGACAATGCTGAATTCTTGTAACCATTTGTGGATGAAATTTTAGTGATAACAGATGCCCCCTGATGGATGATATTAGGAGCATACATAGAGACGAAATCCATCAATGTTTCTTCTACTGAGAGTGCCATTGTAAGAGAGAGAGATAGTGGGATTGTCAAGAGTTACCCGTTGGAGGGAGAAGGGAACCTGTAGAACCCAACCTTCCATAAGCTGTGTAAAAATAAACTGTGTACAAATGAGGCGTGCATACCCCATGCTCATGTCATGTAACTCAAAAAAGAATTGGTGTGATGATGTAGACAACTGCAGCGCCCTCAGGGATGGTCATGATAAAGGTAGAAGACAATTCTGTAGAGGAACATACTCTGAACAGTAGGCAGTGACATATGTAAGAAATATCATAGATTCTGTAGGCATTGATATCCCTGCCAAGTTCAGAGGTCTTCGGCAAATATAAGAGATAACTGCAATAGTCGCAAAGTAAGACCCACCGTAACATGAGAAAGTGTTGAAGTCAAATGTTACAGGGGTCAACAACAGTAGGGAGAAATTGTGGTTCTCCCTGTGTCGTCTGAGACCTCTCATTAGAAAGGTAATGAGAGTCAAGATACTGTCACCCTTCTGGAAACTATGTTGATGTCGAAAAAAAGGGGGACGCAACTCCAAGAAGCAAAGGGAGTCATGAAATATACTAGGTGAGGGTAGGATTTGGAGGAGATACATGGATGAAGTCAAGATGTAGGAAGACTCAAGACTTCCCTTGGTTGGGGGTATATGTGAAGTATAAGTGGTTGCAACCGTTCAACTAGATCAAGTGTCATGGGGACAACAAGACGTGGGATAAGGTGTGCTAGAGGCAGGACAAAGTGAACAAACTCAGAGGGCAGAGGTAAGTGGCATGTGGGATACTCGGAGTATATGGGTGATGTTAGCAGGGGTAGATGATAAGGAGTACCCAAACCAAGGGTGACATGGGTTGCATTTTCCAAAAAAGGGAAGAAGGTCATCAAAGGTGACGACAAAAGGATATGTAAATGTTGGAAACAAAGGCTTTTTACAATGTACCAAATAAATAAAGAATAATTTGGGATGACTGTACAAATACAGAAATGGGTGCCCCAATGTAATATGGTTGGCCCAGGTAGGGTGCAATTTTCTTGGAGAACTGGTGGAGGGTTGGGGCCTCATGGGTGGGTTTCTGTATGAGGTAGGTGAAATGAAGGGAAATTTGCAGAGGGGCAAACTGATTGTGTATGAAATGGAGGGTTCATAATACCGTGGAGGTGCAGTCAAAATAGAACCTTGAAGAGATAATCTGGGAGTCCAGTGGGAGAGCTAGCAAAATGAGGAGAAGGAGTATGTGGTTGATTCGTGACATGATGTAAAACTATTGGGACTCCCATCCCTAAAGGGTTGAAAAACAACATGAGTGTCAAAGTGAAAAAGGGTGCTATGAATGGGACAACTCATGTGGGGGAGAGTGCTACCGGGTGACAGTACCTAAGATGCAATGGAAGTGTTGGTACTGCAGAGCCAAAGATGGGGATCCTAGAGGCAAATGTCAGAGGGTGTGACTGGAGATGCAATTGAGATTTAGAGGGAATGAGTACATGTCAGTGCTGATTATATACCTGAAGGGGTTCGGTTGATGTATGATGACCAAGTATCTACACACATGAAAACCAAATACCCGACGTGAACAATTTCTGAAGAGAATCAAACATACAAGCATTTATTTGATAATTTTGAACATGAGCATCCGTACCTGGACGGGGTATGAAAAAATGGTACCCCAGGGGCTAAGGATAAAAAGTGGCCTCGGGACTGTCTTTATGTAGAGGATGAGATATTGATCCCATGGCTAAAGACAAATCGAAGAACGGACACCCAGAGCTCCCAGAATGGTGATTGGAAGTTTGGCAGAAAGGCCTATATATAGCTTTAGAGCCCACATTGCCACCTCATTTGTAATTGCTGCCAGAGTGACTGGACGAGAGGTATTCAGAGGAGATTTGGAGATTTCAGGAGAATGAGGCAGTCGATTCAGGACCAGCGAGCTTCAGGTTGGTAATCTTGTCGTCTTGCATAGAAGTAGATTTTCAATTTCTGGGCAGGGTCTGTATGGAGGGTCGTACAGGGGGTTTTATGGGTGTGGGCCCCCAAGTGCACAGGCGATCCAAAAATATGCGCACACAAGTGCATGCCTATTATCTAGATAGCCGCACATGGGTGTGCCCATTGGGGGGACAAAGGTGCGCATGATATGCGTGTCTGTTTGTTACACAGTCGTGCATGGGTGCGCAGTTGTGTAGTGGATAGGCACACTTTGATGCACGCCTGTGTTCATGACAGGGACGCATGGAGGCGCCCCTATAGGGTGGGCAAGCACGCACTCATGTGCACTTTTGGGATGGACATGCGCACATATGTGCACCCCTATGGGGTGAATAGGCGCGCATATGTGCACGTCTGTGGGTTAAACAGTCGCGCCTTGGGAGCAAGGCTGATAGGTGAAAAACGCATATTTTTTAATTTTTTTTTTTATGGTCAATATGGCTGACCTAGGACTGTATTAGGTGTTTGTAGGTGATCATTTGGCATGATGCCATTTGGCTGGTGAGAGCGAGATTGGTCCCAGCTGAGTGATGTTGTGGATATTGAGGAGTCGGGGGTTTGTGCCACTTTGGCAGCCTGTGGGCTGCTGAAGTTTTTCGAGTGCCCGTTGATACATGCGCAGGAGTATCTCCTGTAGTTTCTTATCTGGATGTGGAGTCCAGACCTGCATTGCTTTATGGTGTGGGGAGATCAGATCGCCTTCACTGTGGTGGAAGACATATACTTTTTGACTGGGCTCCCTTTTCAGGGAACGCCCCTACCGGTAGAGCTGATGTTACCTACGGAGGTACTATTCGAGGGAGAACTACATGTCAGGCTCGATCGTGAGCATCGGGGCGATGGATGCTCTAGCGCATCATTGTGTAGCAGTGATGATTGTGAGGGTGTATGGGTCCCTCGCGACTCAACGAATCAGTGGTGGTCAACTGAGTGTTATGGGGAGGGCACTGGTTGGGGAACACATTGCCTGGGGGTTGACGTTGCATGCCAGGATGGTAGGGCAGCTGAACAGATGTCGGTCTACCGACACAGGGGACTTTAATTTTGGGTCCATATTGGTGGCCTGGTTTTTGGAGAGGGTGTCGATGTTGCACCCTAGGATTTTATTGGGTGCTCCTGGTGCGCGAGAGCCACAACTGAGGCGGTGGTCCACGATTTTGGTTTGCCACGGTGGTGGCGAGGGAAGCCATTTTTTCACGACTGAGGTGGCACATGTGTGGTGAAATATGCCACAGGTTATATTGCAGTATCCATATGTTGGTGTTGACTTTCGGGGTGATCCAGACATGGTGTTACCTCTAGGGGAGGTGTTTGATCACTGAGGTATGTTTATGAGTTTGATATGTTGATTTTTGAGATAGCATGACATGTGTATTTTGTATAGATGTTGATACTATTGTTTGGTTATTTGTATGTGCAGATGTGCGACCTCGCGGGCGTGAGGTTGAGCTACTGAGAGTGCTAGCTCACCAGGAGCTGGGGTGACCACCGCGGTGAGGGCCGCCGGTAGGAGAGAGATGTCGGCATGAGGAAGCTGAGGTGAGACCATCTGAGGATGAGAGAGTAGCGAGGAGACGTCATTTTGATGACCCAAGTGTTGGGCCATTGCATGCTCCGTCGACGAATGCCAGGGGAGATTTTGAGGATATTTTCCATAGCCTAGAGGTGGTGCTATAGGGCGTGCCTTAGGGCATGTGGTCACACATCCAGGATGAGGGCATCCTAGATTAGTGTGTGGGAGTTCCGTCGACATGGTGGGTCGTGGTGCGGCGAGCAGCAGTAGCAGGTGCTGCGATGACCAGATGGTTACCTCCCGGTCCGGAGGGACCAGTAGTGGGTGGGGGACCACTACCTGAGGGAGGGGTAGGAGCTGGTGCTCGAGAGGCACCTTGAGTGGTGCTCTATGTATTTTTGTATTTTGTATATAGGCTGGTGAGCCCATTTTGGTGTAGTGGCACCATTTTTGTACCGAGCTGCGTCACTGGCCTGTGGATGTTTGTATATTTGTACATAAAATTTTGATGGCACTGTGGACCAATTTATATATATATGAGTATACATTTTGGGGTCTATGTGATGTTTACATGTGTTTTTTAATGTGTTGATGATGTCTAATCTATATATGTTGTGACAAGTTCTTGATTGTTTTATGTGTGTAGAGGTATCTTGATGTGATATATGCCAATCTAACACAATGTTAGCTAAGTTATCTATAATTTGATTCAATTGTCTTGGAATATGTGTAAATTTAATGAAATCAAAATGTCGAGATAAAAGTCTAACTTGTAGGTATTTGCAGAAGAGGCAAGGATCGCGGACACAATACACATTGTTGAGCTGGAGAATGACTAGTTGAGAGTCTAGAAAGATGCTAAGGTGACGAATATGATGATGTTGGGCATCGGTGAGGAGGCCAATGACGACAGTGTATTCAGCTTGGTTGTTGGTGGCTGAACCCAATCATATGCCGCTAGAATGGAGCATTTCATGTGAGGGGGTATAAAGGGCCCAAGCTGCCGAATCGAGATTTCATGTCCAACGGTTGGTGTCGTCAGCGTAACTGATGTGGTAGGCCGATGGAGGAAGCATCTGTCAATAAAAAAAATGATAGTTTAGACATGAGGGATGGAAAAATATTGAAAATAATATAAAAAAAATAACCTAAAGTAGAATGGCTACGCTTAGGCATAAAATTTCTTTAGGTATAACCCATTGATAGGTTCTTTAAGAGAGAGGCCTTTGGGAGAGGCCAGGATGTATGTGCCTTTGGTGAGGCAATGTTGGATAATGTAGGGGCCATTCCATAGTGACTTGAATTTTCCATGACCAAGGGTATTGTGAGTGATATCGTAAGCAAGGACGAGGTTGCCTTCGTGAAATGAGCGAAGGTTGACATGGTGATCAAAGGTGGATTTTGACCATTTTTTGGCTGCCTCATTGTTCTGTAATGAAGATCGACGATCTTCATATAGGGACTCTAAGTTCAGCAAGCACTACCCCATTGGAGTAGTGTCAGGTAATAGCTCAATTGCAGTGCGTAAGGTGCGAATTTCGCACTCAATGGGAAGAGTGGACTCAACCCCATGGACTAGATGAAATGGTGTGAAACCAGTGGTCGTTTTCACGGTCTTATGTTTATTAACCGTGCGCTGTAACATGGTCTTGAGGACCTTGTTAACTACTTTGACCTATCCATTAGACTGAGGGTAATATGGTGAGGCAAACTCATGGGATAATCCTAACCGAGATGAGAGTTCGAAGAAAATCATTTCCTGTGATCGGAAACTAGTTGGAGTGGTACTCCAAAGCAAGATATGACATGATTAAAGAAAAAACATATTGCAGTGTTAGCAGTGTTGTTGAAGGTGGGCATAGCTTTAGCCCATTTTGTGAAGTAATCGACTGTGACAATAATGTATTTGTGTCCATTTCTATATGGGGGATTACAAGTCATGAATTCGATGCCCCGTTGACAGAAGGGGCTGGCAATAATGACTGGGTGAAGAAGAGCAGGTGGTGCTCATGCTTTGTTGGTTTAAATCTGATATTTCTCGCATCGCTTCATGACATGGATGCAATCATGAAACAATGTAGGCCAAAACTAACCTGCTCAGATGATTTTTTGAGCAGTGGACATTCCCGAAAGATGGCCCCCACATGCACCACTATGGAAATCATTCAAGACTCTATCGACCTCATCAATAGTCAAGCAGCGATGAAGTATGGTGTTGACCCCTCACCGATATAAGATATCTCCGATGAGGAGATAGCGGGGGGCCTGGTGGCGAATACGACGATGATCATCTCATGAGAGGTGGTTATCGAAATTTTTGGTTCAGAGGTAGACGAGGAGGTTGTCGTACCAAGGATCATCTGAAGTGATGTAAACGAGATGTTCGTCGGGGAAGTCGGTATTGATGGGGGAACTGGTAGTATCGGAGGGGAAGGCTGTGACAAGTTCGGCAAGGACGAGAGATTTCTTTCTCTTGGGTGTTGAAAATTCAATATCATACTCCTGAAGGATAACGATCCATCGGGAAAATTTTCCATTAATTTGCCGACGGTTGAGCAAGTATTGTATAGGGTTGGAATCTACTAGGACCTTAGTCATGCGAAGCAGAATGTAATGACGTAGTTTCTGGACTGCGAGGACGATTGCAAGGGCTAGTTTCTCTTCATGTTTATACTTTAGGGGTGGCCCTGAGAGGTTTTTACTAACGTAGTAAATGATATGCTCATGATCGTCATCGCCAATTTGAATGAGAACTCCTGCTACTGAGACAGTTGATGCTGATATGTAGAGGATATAGTCACAATTATAGTTGGGTGAACTAATTAAAGGGGCATTAGACAGTGTCATTTTAAGATCGTCAAATGCCTTTTGGGCATGTTCATCCCAATGAAATGGGATGTCGTGGCATAGTAAGCGAAGGAAACTATGTGCTCAAGTGGCATAGTCTGGGACAAATCATTGTAGAAAGTTAGTTTTTCCTTGTAGACTCTGGAGTTGACATAAATTCTGGGCAGGTGGATTTTCTGTGATGGCTTGGACTTTGAGGGGGTCCATGGTAATACCACTTTGGGAAATGATGAATCCTAGGAGGTGCCCCACAGTGATTCCTAACACACACTTGAGGGGGTTCAAGTGAATGTTGTACTGACGACATCATTGGAAGATGATCCATAAATCATCAAGATGTTGGGTGCGCTTCTTGGATTGAGTTGTGAGGTCGTCCAAGTATGCAAGGATGATATGATTCAGATCATGAAAAATGTATTTCATAGCCCATTGGAAAGTTGCGCCAGCATTCTTTAAACCAAAATGCATGACACGATATGCAAAAGTACCCCAAGGGGTAGTGAATGCGGTTTTGTATTGATCGACTGGGTGAATTTGGATTTGATTATAACCAGAGAAACCGTCCATGAAGGATAGAGCCTCATGGCCTACATAGTCGTCGATAATTTGATCGATGAAAGGCGTTGGAAAGTTGTCTTTGGGACATGTGTGATTGAGATCACAAAAGTCCATGCAGACGTGGATAGTGCCCTGTTTTTTGTTAATGGGTACAGGGTTGGAAACCCATGATGTATAGGCGATGGGGTAGATGAACCCAGATGTGCGTAATTTTTCAATCTTGACTTTGATGGTCGCTCTTTGGATGGGTGTAGTGGTCGTTATTTTTTATGAACTGGTGTAATGTCAGGTCAGGTGTCGATGCAATGTTTGACGATAGAGGGATCAAGGCCAGGCATTTCTATGTATGATCAAGCAAGAATATCCTGATATTATTGGAAGAGGGATTTATAGGTGGTGATTTCTTGAGGAGTGCAATAAACACCAATGGTGATTTCCTTGACGACTTCATTTTTTATGGAAATGTCAATTTTGATGGTCGGGGAAATGTTGGCCATGTTACCTTCTTCAAAAGCATCAGGAGCAGAAATGGGATTGTTGAACCAGTCGATATGCCCTGATGGGATAAAATCCTTGGTTTCGACCGCGTATATGGGGTGTTGGTTAGGAGGTGTGGAGGCTTCCTGTGGAAAGAAGAGCGCTAAGTGGTGTAGCGCATCCCATGGGTAGTCGAGGGTGTGTAACTCTTTGAGTATGTCCTCGTCACAGTGGAATTGGTGGGAATACAAGGGGTCGTAAAGGGTGATATCAGTGACTGTCACTGTGTGGCTGCCCCCTAGTGATGAAGAAGTAGGGGGAACGACGCAATGATATTGTGATGGTTCGCTCGACATAAAACAAATATCAAAGTACTGAGGAGTATTAGTGGTGGTTGAATGTAAAATTTCCATAGGGAAATGAATGGGAGAATTGGGGGGATTTGGGGGTGAATCTTCGGATAAGTCATCCAAGAACCATGGAGGCATCGGGAGTGCCTCAGGTTTAGGAGAAATGATATGAATAATCTCTAGTGATGAGGTAAGGTAAACCATCGATTCTATAGGGGTTTGAATTAGGGTCAATTGGTGTTGCCCATATTCAATGATCATAGGACATTGGTATGTAAAATGATCTAAGGATTCACATAGAGAGCAAGGGCATCTCATACGTTCATTGACTGAGGTTGTGACATAATGGATGTTAGTGATTTTTGGTAGGGATGATGTAGCTGAATTGGGTTCATTCTGGAAGACTTGGCGCACTGTGGCTAACATTTGTCGAAAGTGCGGTAGTGCTGGGCCATGGTGTGTATAATGGCCATATTCTGAACATATAGCGCAAGTGAATTTGGTTCGCAGCCCTTTACTACTTGAGTGAGGGGAGATGGTGGCAATACTTGATACAGTGGTGAGCATTGATGGTGTTTGATGAAGTGGATTCAGGTTTTGTAACTCAGGTAGAAATGGGCAGTTGTTGGTTTGGTGTCCATCTTTATCACATAGCACGCAAGGAGGTTGGATGCGTGGGGGAAGTGGAGCTATGGGATCCTTCTTCTTTCTAATGCCCCCAACTGTGGCAGGGAGGGTAGTGAGTGGGGGTGTAGAGGGTATGGTGTGAGTGAGTATGGGAATCATCATTGGGATTCTTTCCATTTGGGGGGGAAGGGATGGTTGAGGGACCATCTCTAGTGGATGTAAATACCAAACTGGAATTGCTAACACCATATTAGGGAGGGTAAGCGTTGTGGCTACTTGGAAAGCTTGTACGCCTAATGGGGGGTAAAATAAGGGGTTTTGAGTAATGTCTTGGGGAAATGTCTCCCAAACTGGGATATGGCCTCGGGGAGAGGTGAAATCGTGGACTGGTGGAGTCGACAAGTTCGCAAGAGGATCATGAGGGGGGATCTCTACGACTAGTGGGATGTCAGATATGATAGAATCCTCCCTAGGAGGAAGGGTATCCTCTATGTAAGTTCTGTTGGATGATATGATGCATACTTGATTGGAAGGATGAAGGAGTGGTGGTGCACCATGATAAGTTCCTAACAATGATGGGTCTTTGAAAATTTTGAGACCCATTTCGATGAGTGGGTATGCGTCATGACTCATGTGGATGAGAGGAAGAATGTTATCGATGTTGGTAGAAGGGTTAGGCTCGTAATGTGAGACTTGGTCAATGGTAATGATTTTCCCATTATGGGGGAACATCATCATTCGAAAGACAGAAGAGGCAACTGCCTTCATAGCGTACATGTAGCTACGACCAAACAAGATATTATAATCAAGTGGGCCATCGATAACTTCAATGTCGATGAGAATGGTCTTTCCCCTGAGTTCTACGGGGACATTTTGGAAGAGCCCTTCAAGAGACAATGGTCATCTGTCATAAGCTCTTAAGGTAATGGAAGATGGTATGAGTTCGGGGGAACCAAGTTTCTACCATACAGATTTGGACATGATGCATGTGGATGCAACTTCATCAATGATGCATCGATGAACTGTAATGTTCAAAATTTTTACTGGGATTTGAAAAGCGATCAGAGCAGAAAAGCAAGGTTCTCCATTGTCAAGATCAAATGTGACAAGTTGGGTATCCGTGGGTTCGACTTCCCCCAAGGCATAAAGTAATGATTTCCGCTGAGTGGGACAAGTTTGAAGGACTTCTAAGATTGACATGGCAGCCAGGGATTGTGCTAAGTCATCAACCAAACTGTAATTATGAGCCGCCCTAGCTTGGGGGTTGTGGACATTCCTGCGCAATGGGATGCGAGGGATGCGAAGAGGTGTTTTGGTGTTAGGGAGAGGAATTACCAATGGGGGTCCTGTTAGTGCTAGGTTCTTTTCTAGGGGAGTCAGAGGAGACTCAACAGGTGCACGATATTAACAATTACATGTTTGCAGAAGGATTTCTTCCTCAATGGTGAGGAGGATAGTACGAACTGCGAGATTGTTTGGATTGAGGTATTGTCCCAACTGAGGTGGGGTAGGCTACGTGTCATGTTGGGTGTTCATCACACCTTGGTGTGGAATGGGATTTTGCAGCATGGATGGGGGGGTTGTTGCACGTATTTTTGTGGGACCTACTGAGGGGCAGGCAGTGTTGGAGGATGTGGTAGACTGCCTGAGTCTTTCAGCCATTTAAAATCAATGATTTGGGGGAAATGATGAGTATAATGAAAAAAATCACCGCAAAGGGAATAAGGGAAGGTGGTTTTAATAGTATTGTTATTTCTCCCTTGACGCCTATTGTTATTTCCCCCCTGGGGGTTCTAATTCCCATGGTTTTGGTTGCCCCCAGTAGGTTGGTTCTGTTGGGGTTGATTCTCGCCTTGACCTGGGTTGTTATTGTTCTGGTTTCTGCTTTTATTTTTGGCATTATTCAATGGGTGGGTCGAATTTTCCATGTTCAACTGTTTGAAATTTTGATATTGTTGAACGAGAGAGGGTTGAACAAAATTCACGCCAGCTTGAGGGTGTGGGGGTTCCATGGGCTGTGGAGGACCAGGGAATGGAAAGTATGGATTCTGTGGGAGTTGTGATCCATCAGGTACATAGAAAGGTGTGGCGCTTTCGCTAGTACTTAAAGTATAAGATGAGGTAGAGGGGGTACCAGAACTTGTTTGGATAGGTGGGTGTATTGGGGATGTCGGTGGTGGCCCACTGATGGGTGGAGGAATAGAAACCGGGTATGGCTATTGATAAGGGGGTGGGGGGTAATAAGAGGTTCCCCCATATAACGGAGGATATTGAGGTGTGCCATACATTGGTGGTGGTTGGGGTTGAGGATTGTGGTGTGCGGTATTACCAATCAATTTGTCTGTTGAGTGAGACATCCTGGGTTTGTCTTGATCGAATGGTACAGGTTTGGGGAGATCAGGAAGTACTATGTATAAGTACCCTGATTGTGAATAGATGAGGTCATATTGTTGAGCCTTACTGATGGCTTCTTCTTGAGATTGAGGGAAGGTGGAAGCTACATCTTTACCGAGGAGAGAGACAAGTGATCTGAGAAACCAGTCAAGACATTGTTGTTTGGTGGTTTCATCTTTGCACAAACTACGTCATGTATGCCACTTGTGAATGTGATCAGTGATATGTGTGGCTGAGGTTTGTTTGAAATTAGAGAGTTGTTCAAGACCATTGTCGTGGCAGATTGGTAATTGGAAGAAGGTAAAAAATGCTTTGGCCAAGGACTCGAAAGTTGCATGGGACCCCAATTTTTCGTCTACATACCATTTGGTTGATGGGACAGTGAGTGTGCATTGAAATAATCGTAGTTTGATGGAATCATCCATAATGATATTGGAAGAGCACCATAGGTGGAAAGTCATGACATGGTTGGCAGGGTCATCTCCTGCCTTTCCTTCAAACTTTTGGATGTCTGAAGGTAGTTTGGTAGGCATCGCAGACCATGTGGGGTCATGCAATATAGGATCATTTGTTAGTTTTCTTAGATATGGTATGTTAATAGAGGCCAAATATGGAATCTATAGTGGGGGTGGAGGATTAGTTCCAACCATGGTGTGAGTGTTATGTGAACTTGACCCTTGAGGGGGGCTAGGTGAGTTGGTACTTCCCCTTTGAGAGGGAGTTGGCCCTCCGCTTTCGTGTAGAGGAGAGAGAGTGGACAGAGGGACTTGGGAAGTGGACCCAAGTAATGTGGAACCAAGCAAGGTTGATCCTAATATAGTGGCACTCACAAGAGTGTGTGAAGGGGGTGTCGATGAGTTGGTAATACCAGGAAATCCCCCTAAAATAGGAGGGCGGTTTAGTAAGCGTCTGGAATGATGGGGGTTCTGTGGGTCCCCTATGTTGTCTGACTAGCTAAGTGGATGTGTGAAAAATGTGATGAGAGAAAATAAACAAGAGCCTTTGTTGCAAATTTTGAACTTTACACAATATATATATCTAAATCAAAATGTAATCAGAAGTGCATCATACATAAAGTGTTTTGAAAAAGAAGCATATATGTGGATAAGTGGTTTTTGTCCGCATGGGGAATCAAAGAAAACAAATTCTCGTGTCCTAAAATACGTAGCATCCTTCCTCTCAAATAACACTGGACCTTCCAATAGTACTCAACAGTGGGGTTTGAAGTCACCGGAAGAGAAACTAGTGAAGGATGAAATAATCAGTTATAATGAGGGGTAAAGGGGGCATATCTCGAAAGAGCTGGTGATATTTCCCAATAGCCACACAAAATCCAATAAAGGTGCAATTGCAGCCCACAATTTCCACCTGGGTAGATGTCCTAAAATTTTGTCACTAGGTACCTTGGTCAAAGTGCGGCATTTAGATTTTCAACCTAAGAAATGGGTCACCGGTTGGATCATGTCCAAGAGGTGGGTGCCTCAAGGGGGGATGCACAGAACAACTGGACCTCGGCCTTCAACCCTTCATGGGTATCTCTCTACCTTATGGTGTTAGGAACACTTGACTTGGAGGATTTTCAGTTCCCTATTTGATAGCTTCTATTGTTTTGACAATGTGAGAACCAGATAACGGGGAGTTATTTGGATGCCTATCCCCGAAATCCTACCTAGAATAAAAAAATTATTTTGGCACCTCCTGTGGAGGAAAACTTAGTGAGTTTTTAGAAAAAAATTTAGATGTAGTTGTTTGAGAGGTTGGGGGTGTGAACCAACCTCGTTGAAATTAAATGGGAGTGGATAGTTTCGTCAAGAAAAGGGTGGGGTGTTTCGGAATCCCTTTGGAGGAAACTTAGTTTGACCTCCACGTTTCGAGAAGAAACTATGTGAGAAATAAGTGACTTTTGTGTGTGAATGAGTGAAAGTGTGCCAATGTTTTAATGACTTAGGTGTCACCTTGCTGCATGTGGACTTCGCTTGGTCCTTACAAGTGTTGATTATCTAATTAATTAAGTTCCTTTGGTACAACCTTGCGTAATTCAAAAGTCCCTAGGAAACTAGCATGTGGACATGTGGGTCCTTTACTATTCCTTTAACTCCCTATTGTGATTTAATCTAAGAAAAACTTTGAAAATATTATAGATTGTGATCATATGGGCATGTCTGGGCCCGTTACAAAACCTTTAAACTTCTCTAGTGATTTAATATAAGAAAGTAAATTTCAACACTATCCTATCTTTGTAGCATGTGGGCATGTATGGACCCGTTACAATCTTAAGATGTGTTTGAAAAATAAACTAAGAGGAGTCCCAAAAGGGGATTTTTCCTCTCCTAAAGGTTTTAATCTTCTTAAGGGAGATGAAATTGTCCTACAATATTTTTCTAATTCTCAAGGTCGCTTGGAAGTGCGAGAGAAGAGCATACTAAGCGATTGTTATCAAACTTCTAGTCCCAATGCAAGTTTTATGTGATTAGAAATGATTCCAACTTATACTTTTAGTCAAAGCAAACCATCCATGTGGCGAAAATGAAAGCAAAAGAGGAAATAATGATTTTAAACCCCCTAAGTGCCTATGTGTTTTGACTAATCCCTTTATATGAAGAAGGAACTAAGTGTGGTGCATCTTAAAACATGCATGAAATAACTTTTAAGAAGTCTAAGGGCCTTCCCCAAATCTAAAAAAAAAAACTTACAATATGTATTTTTTGCATAGGTGCGCGGGTCCTAGAGTAGATAGAGGCACACTAAGTGGATGTGCGCAAATTGAAACAAGCTTATGGGCACAGGTGCGCAAAACAGAACTGTGGTTTTAGTGCCTATGCACACGATGCGCGTCTATGGCCAAAAAACTCGCACACAATTGACACACGGCTGTGAAAGAAAATTCCGGATGGAATTCTCTCAATTCAACTTAGAATTGGATGTTTTGTAGGTCGTCTTGGGTCAGTTAATGCACCTGCAGGTTAAATAAATCAAAAGAAAAGATGTAAAAACCCAAATGGGGTAGGAAATTGATACCTTTCCCTGGTGGAGTCACCAATGTGTTGCGCCTCTTTTGTCACTTAGATGAGCAAAACAGAGGTTCTTGCAAGATCAATTGGGTTTGCTAAGCAGGACAGTTGTAAGGAAAATGGTTAGAGAAAGAAATATAAAACAACAACTAAGAAATAAAATAACAACTAAACTAGTGAGCATAGGGACATAAGGACAAAAGAAACAATAAGACCCAATTCACCAATGGTAAGGTTTATATTAGTGAAAGAAAACACCAAGAAGAAAGAGGACTATGAGTCCCTTCTTCCTCCAAGGGAGGGCTCTTGGACCCCCACAAATAAGCTCTTCTTACAACTTTGAATGAAAATGGTGAAATAATTCTTTGCTAATCCACTTAAGGGGTGAGATGGATTTCCCAATGTAATGATGCTAGTATACTCTCGATGAGAATAGAGGATTCCTCAAGAGAATAGTAGCAGCATAACTTTTCTATTGAATTCCTTAAGAATGAAGTGCACCCATGGCCTTGTTTTATAACACCTCTTTGAGGCATTGTGCAACCAGCTTGTAGTGTGAAAAGAGGCTAATTAAGGCATTTTTAGGTCTTTGACCAACCGCCCAGTCGGATCCAGTCCATATTTGAGTGTCAAATCAACTTGGAAGATGAACTAGAAGTGGGTGGGAGGCCGACCACTCTCATAAATGCGTTTTTCTCATATGTTCGCAGCTTTTAGCGACCACAGTCGTGCATCGGGCACATGTGCACTTTTCCTACGTTTATGTTTTGCACATGTATGCGAGCGCCCTGTGTAGTCATAACACACTTTAATTTTGACACTGGTTGTATAGTTTTTGACCCTTTGGAAATTATTTTGTGGTAATTTTGGTCCATGGGTGACCTCATAACTGTTTGACGATGCTAAATTCTTGTAACCATTTGCGGAAAAAATTTCAGTGATAACAACTTGCATGACCTCCCAGTCTAAGGACCATTCTCACAAGGGAGATGAATTAGATCTTGGGTCCTTGTTGAACCCTCAGAATTCTCTTTCATAGGCCTTTCCCCTTCTCCCTGTGAGAAAATTTGTGTTCGCGAGGGTTTTATCACTTTAGTGGAGAATTCCATGTGACCTCAGGCCAAAACTGTAGGCTAAACTCTTTAACCAGTAGGAGCTTCAAAACTTCAGAGCTTCGGGCTTCAGGAGTTGTAACAAAAACACACTACAATTCACCTGACTACCAAATTTTTGAATAGTTGAACAAAGGAGTGGATCAATGGCTCATGCTAGGCATTGTGATCTACGATTCACAAAAATTTTGAGACTCTGCTCTTCGGGAGTCTTCCCCATTTAAATGTGTAATGCCTCCAAATACAGGAACTCTGAATTTACGGATCGAATGACTGATGTCTACCTCTGATGAAATGTATTTTCACTCTAAGTGACTCAAACCTTGGTGCACTTATGGAACTTCTCTCCTTGAAACTTGAGACTTGTGAAAATATAGTGCACACTCCCTGTGCTCATTCTCCTTGAGAATTTTTCAACACTTCACTGAGTGTTGTCTCTGTGCACACCTTGCATGGGACTATCCTTCGATATTTTATACTCAAACAAGTATATGTGCACTCCTTTCACCCAATCCATGAAATTCACACTATCTCTCCTAAGATATTGAGTCTGAAAACAACTATGCCTTCGCACTCCTTGCATGGCCACTGTGCACTCCTTACACCAGGATTTCATAAGAGAAACAATTGAAACTTACAGAATATCAAAGGTTCATTCATTCAACCATGAAATAAACACACAGACATAACAACATAGAAAAATAGATAACATAACATTACCCAAATAACTCAAATATAAGAAAACTCAGACATTGGAAGCAATTCTCATCTATTATATTCCTTCAAGAAAACATTTACAAGAGTTCCAACAGCTCTCAGCAAAATAACAACTCTCTACAACTATCTTCAACAACAATCATAATAACCTCGATAGCCTATTTTGGGCATAGATTACATGTATTTATACATGAGGGGGATTCTCAAGCCTTCCCTCTAGACTATCTTAGTGATTTCATATCACAATTAAGCATCCTACCACTAAGGATTATTACAATAAATGAGATACTACAATCTAGATATGAGACGATGCTCAAAATATGTACAATCCTACAGGTAATTAAAGCAATTACAATCTCCTAGAGCTCATACAATGGCTCAAGCTTCGAGATATTATGAGATATTTAATTACAATACTTTCAAAATATTAAAGTGATTCGCTTTCCTTGGAATTCAAACCAGTTTGAATGCACACGTTGGATGTTGAGTTGTCCTCCACTTGGCCTCATTGAATGTTGATGGTGATTCTCTTGCATCATATTCCTCTTGAAAAAAAGATTCATGCACTCTTTTCCATGAGCTCCTCCACTCTCTTTCCATGTTTCTAGATATCAGTTTCAGTTATCCAACTAGCATATTCTATTGGATGATCTTTCCACTTAACAAGATACTCATAATAAACTTTTCTCTGGATCTTCCTAGAAATCCTTTGATCCAAAATATTCTCTATATGTGTCTTCTTTGCTATGGGAATTTGTCGCTTCCATTGAATCTTATCTCGATCATTTGTCCCTTCTATATCATACATCCTGTAAGGGTATAAGTTAGCTACATTGAATACTGGAGATATTCCAATGTCCTCTGGCATTTCAATCTCATAATCATTTGTAGCGAATTTTTTGAGGATCTTACAAGGTCATATCTTCTTCATATTCAAATTATTATATTTCCCTTTTGGAAATATTTCCTTCCTCAGGTGCACTAAGACTTGATACCATAAGGTCAATATGGTGACTAATACTCTTGACGGGCAATAAAGTATGAGGTAACTCATCCACCACAATGTCAACAAACTCATCCAATAACTCCTAAAATTTTGTAGGAAAATCATTCATAGAAGTTCTTGTGAGAATGACTCTTGTCTTACCTACAACAACAAACTCTATTTTCTGGTCTTTCTTAACTTCTTTTAAGAGTTTCTTCCCACTCATGAGAAGTATACTAGGACTAGATTCCTCTTTGACTCCTTTATATTCTATTGGAAAAAACATATGACTACACCCATTTTTCTCAAGGGTATAAGTATTCTTCCTCCCATCATGTATGACATTCCTATCATATTGCCAAGGTATCCCAAACAAAACATGACAAACATCCATGGGTATAGCATCACATAATACTTCATCCCTATAACCACCTATTTTAAACTCAACTTTACATTGTCAACTTACCATGACTTGATGTAATTTTTGCAACCATGAGACCTTGTATGGATTCAGATGTGAATTTGTCTCCAACTTTAGCTTTTCCACCATCTCCATGGATACCAAGTTATTAGTGCTCCCACTATCTATGATCACCTTACATACCCTATCTCTGGTCTTGCAAGCAGTTCTGAACAAATTGTTCCTTTGGAATGGTTCTCGTACCTCTTTCTCTGTCTTTACCAGATCTTTCCTCATCATGAGTGATATTCCTTCTTCCACTGCTTCTACCTTCATCTCTGTCTCCACATTATTTTGTTGTGCCTCATAAATGTGAGCTTCTCCAACTCCTACATTTTTCTTTTCAGGACATTCGCAAGAGATGTGCCATGTTTTTCCACAAGCATAACACTTCACTTCTCCTCATATGCCTCTTCCTCTACCTTTGGGAAAATATTTTTTTCCTCCATAGTTTCCTCCTCTAGAACTTCCTCCTCTCTATTTCTGACAATTGTATCTTCCATCTTCTCCTCTGGACTTCTGGAAATTTTCTCTGACATTTCCTCTTCCTCTGTTAGGACTCTTTGCCATGTTCCATTGAATATGCTTCCTTGCCAACTTTTCTTCTGCCTCCAGGGCTACCTGATAAGCATATTCCAAATTTCTCATTGTCATCATGCTAATATCATCCTAGATTTCGTACTTCAATGCATTAATGTACCTAGAAAATTTTTCTTCATCATTCTCCCTGTGTCATGCTCTTATTTTCAACTTATAAAATTATTTGGTATACTCTTTCACCGAAAAACCTTTTTGTCTCAGATTCTACAACTTTCTGAATAGATTTAACTAATAATCCTTGGGTATGAATTTAGCCTTTAGATTAGCTACCATTCTATCCCAAATATTAATCTTGGACTTACATTTCCTCCTTTTTTCATCTTGCAACTCGTCCCACCATAAAGTTGCATGTCCCTTCAATCTGGTCACTGCATGCTTACCTTCTTCTCATCATCAATTTCCTCATAGTCAAAGTACTTGTCTAAAGCAGTTATCCATTCAATAAATTCTTCTACATTCAAATTAAATTCATACATCGAGACTTCCATCTTTCCTATGTTTCCCAGCTTGACAACATCTCTCAGTAGTTGCTCCTCTGCTGCTTGTTCTCCTACAACTTCTTCTACTTCTACATCTTCACTTCCAGCTTCACTGATGTCACCAGCTTTAGGTTCTCTTATTTGTGTTGTCTCCATGGTGTCCAACCTTGCATGAATTTGTCTCAATTCCTCTTCCATGGCTACATTGACTATAGGTCTCTCCCTGCATCTTCTCGACGACATGATTCTAAATTTTATTTTTCTCACAGAGCTTATTTCTCACTCCAATGCCACTTGATGCAAACCCCCACCACTCCTAGGGGATTTTTCAACCTCCCAGTCTAAGGATCGTTCTCAAAATGGAGTTGAATTATCTCTTGGGTCCTCACTGAACCCTCTGAATTCTCTTCGACGTGCCTTTCCCATTTTCCCTGTGTGAAAATTTATGTTCACGAGGGTCTTATCACTTCAACAAATAATTTCGCGTGATCTCAAGCCAAAACAATAGGCTAAACTCTTTAAACGGTAGGAACTCTAGCACTTCGAAGCTTCAGGCCTCAGGATTTCTAACAACAACACACTACAATTCCCCGAATGCCAAATTCGTGAATAGTTGAACAAAGGAGGGGATCAATGGCTCATGCTATGCGCTTTGATCTATGATTCACAGAAATTATGGGACTCTGGGCTTCAGGATTCTTCCTCATTTAAATGTGAAATGTCTCTGAATACACGAACTCTGAAGTTACAGATTGGATGGTTGACGTTCGCCTCCAATCGATGGCCCAAATTTACTCTGGGCTCCAGGATTCAAATCTTTTCACAACTTTCACCAACAACCTTCCGGAGTACCGAACTCTGAAAAAGTGAAGGGTTTTGATCAACGGTCCATGCATCCTCACCAATGGATGGTCGAGATAGACTACGGCCTTCGGGCCTTTGGGGATTTTTTACCCAAAACAAATTACACCCCATATATTATGGAGTGTCAAACTCTGAAATCTTGCGATCTATCGACACATACACTTGAAACCAATGGTAAGTATCTACTATGGGCTTCATAGCTTCAGGGTTTTTGCATGCTCTTGCAACAACACTTCAAATTCTCTTGAGTGGTGAATTTCTTAACCACACTCAATATGAAAACACGTATACTTACAACCAACGACCAATATGCACTCTAGGATTCAGGACTTTTTCCTCCCCCACAACACACACCTAAAAATTGTTGGAGCAGTAAAGTCCGAAGGACTTAGTAGGTTAATGGTTGTGCTCCTTTCTCATAACTAACGGTTGTGAAAGATATGACTCCTCCTTGAGTGAATCTCATCCACTCAACCTAAAAATAAAAAGGATTCTTCCTCCAAGAACTTTTACTCGTTATTCTTCCTGAGTTTTGTCACTCTAAGTGACTCAAACCTTGGCGCACGTTTGACGCTTCTCTCCTTGAAACTTGAGACTTGTGAAAATATTGTGTGCACTCCTTGCACTCGCTCTCCTTGATACTTTTTCAACACTTCACTAAGTGTTGGCCTTTCACACACCTTGCATGGTACTATCCTTTGATCGTTTGTACTCAAACAAGTATATGTGCACTCCTTGCAGTCACTCCATGAAATTCACACTATCTCTCTTGAGCTATTGAGTCTGAAAATGACTCTGTCTTTGCACTCCTTGTGTGGGCACTGTGCACTCCTTGCACCAGGATTTTAGAAGAGAAAAAATTGAAACTTATATAACATCAAAGTTTCATTCATTCAACCATGAAATACACACACATGAATAACAACACAAAAAAATAGAAAACATAACATTACCCAAATAACTCAAAGATAAGAAAACTCAGGCATTGGAAGCAACTCTCCTCTATTATATTCCTTTAGAAATTGGAGGCCTATTTTGAGCTTACCTTTGAAGGGCTTCTCTCTAATCCTAAATTTCAATTTCATAGGCTATAGTTTCCCAGGAACATTCAAGTTCTTCATGGGTACGGGCAGTTTCAAGAATAAAATAAAAAATACAAGATACAATACTTATTTGATCAGGAAATCTTAAGTTAGGTTGTTTTCAGATAGGCAAATTCATTAATCAAATAATAAAATCATAAATAAAGAAAATAAATAGAGAGTATAGCATCAATCTCCAGTATGGTCGCCAAATAAATGTTGAAGCGAGGAATGGAAAGTCCTCACTCAATCATTTTCGAGTCTCACTAGGCTAGGTAAGATAGGTGGGAATGTTACCCTGGGATTATTGCTTGTTCAAAATTATCAACCAACCTTCAAGAAATAAATTCTTGGGCCTGATGTTATTATCAAAATGTTTGTTTTTCTAAAAAAATTTAAAAGAGTATTTATGTATAAAGTTTAATAAAAAATTGTATGAACAAATAAAGAACACACACATCTAAAAATCAGTAACCACAAGTCTCAAATTGAGAAGAAACCTTATTTTATTATTGATGACTTTTATGAGTTACAACCAAACTCCTCTTTACAAACCCCTACAAGGGTTTGGACCAGAACTAGACTTAGAAGTCTAGGATGGTATTAAAAATCATACAAAGGCGACTGGTCTCTGAAAGAAAAAGACCAAAATTGTAATAAATCATATTAATCCAAGCCACACACTCATCAAGTATTGACTCTACAAAATAACCTTAATCAGAACTGAAAATGAATTCAATAATTATAATCAAACTAAATAGACTACCAAGATAAATGAATGACCTTTTGAACAATGTCAAAAGTCTATGCTTCCCAGTCCTTTCTTCTTTTCCACCTTTAGAATAATCTTGTTGTCAACAAGAGCACTTAGCTCTCAGAAACATAGAAAATGAAAGAATGAATATCAAAAATATCACTTTAAATAAGAGAAAACCTTATTAGAAGTGTCTCTCTCTTATTTCTCTTGTCCTCCTTTTCCTTCCTTTCTTTATTTTATTCTCCAAAAGGTAGTTTCAAGTAGTTCAACTACCTTTAGTTACTAAATTTAAATAACTTTAGTTAATAATAGGAAAAGTATATTTATGATAAGGATAAATAATAAATATATATTAAAACTAATATGTGGGACCAATTTTGTGTCTTTGTTTGTTTTATTTTCAAGCATTCCTTTGTTCCTCCATAATCATAATCACACATTATGCACATATCATCATAAAAACAAATATAAGAAACAACTGAAAGAATTGATTTAACGATCTCGACACATGTCCTTAAGCTTCAAGGTCGATAATGTGTAAGTCACTACAATATAGAGGCGAGGGTAGTGAAAGATTGGGCGGGATTCTACTTTTAGTAAAGGTTTGAACTCTTCTTTAAAGGGTTTAATGGTGGACTTCTAATTATAGGAACTGGAAGGCTAAGCAATTTGGAAGGCTACTACTTTTAGTAATGGTTTGATTTCTTATTTGAAGGGTTTGATGGCAGACTACTATTTTTAGAACTGGTCTATTGGTTTCAATGGTGGTTGTTTGTTGACCGTTTAGAGTTTTGCATGTTGTCAAAGATCTGGGATGGGGTTAAGCTACTATAGTTAGCTATGTTTGAGAGATTAGGTGGTGTGGCTAGTGGGAGAGACTCCTCTAATGAAGTTGGTAACAAGGGGATATTCCAGGATCCAATGCACATTTATTAAGCATTAAACGTCTTTTATTTAGGCAAAGTTCCCGAGGCTAGGCCCACCGCATGACTATTATGACTTGCTCCTTGTGTTGGCAACCATCTAATTCGTTGGTTATTATTTCAATATGGCACATGAATTCATCGATTTTATGGGTGATGCAGACGAGGAGGAATGGGAACACAAAGGTCTTTTTTGCACAGTAGACGCACTGTGTAACACTACAGGTGGTGGTTTTTGTCACATATGCACTACAAAAATCAAACTTTTTCATTGATTTCTCAACAATCAGAATCCCTGAAGTCCTACGGGGCTTAGCGTAGGCTAGCTATTTCCTTTTCCTACCTCCATATGATTGTAGTTCACGACTATGGGCCAAATCATCACGGCATCTTTTCGCACTTCGCGACTTGGTGCTACCAGAATGTCGAGTCTCTCGAATCTTCAAACCCCGAAGCTTGAAACAGCGAAACGTCGAACCCCGACGGGACTAGCAAGGGGAAAGTTTCTCTCTTGGGGTCTTGTCTACGTGACCCTATACTGTGTCCATTCACTTAATCCAGCCAAGAGCTTATCGACTTTTCGTGATTCGAGGAATCGTAATATATGACTTCTACCTTCCCCCATTAAAATCCTCGAAACTTTCGAGGTCTCCAAAATTTCCCTCCAAAGGGAGATCGACGGTCGTAAGCCTCCCCTGATCCAATGGTATGGATTCTTTTGATGTTTCAGTACTCGAAAGTTCAAAATGAAATGACTCCAAGACTCTTCATTGTTCAAATCTCTGAATTTCGATATGGAAATTCGTGTAAGAGATCGACAGCTCTTAAGAGTGTGGATCCAACGGTCCATGGGATTTCAAGACTTTCCCCTGACTCTGTCAGCTCACCACACGTCTCCCTTGATGGACGATCTTGTTTCCTTTAGGAATTCTCCTCTCCACTACTGTGCGTATCAGAATTTTGGGTATCGGGATTTCGTGATTTGCGAAGGCAAGGTTTCTTTCCTTCTTAGTTTCCCAGATGACGAAATGCCAAAACGTTGACCGGTAGCCACGTGTCCCTTCAATGAACGGCGATGACCTTCAGCCATGATCAATGGTCATGACCTTTTTGGGATGATCAATGGTCACGATCAAATCCTGACTTTCCTCAATCTCATTCACATATTACGCCATTTCGGGGTTTCAGTGATCAGGATTTCGTGACTCCGAGTGACACAAATCCTTTGTCAACTCGAATCCTCGGTATCCAAAATACCGATGGACTCTCGATCTCTGCCACGTGTCCTTCATGGATGGATGATCTAGATCTATATTAGAACTTTCACCATGGAGTGTCTCGATCCCTTGTCATTAGGACTCCCAGAATCCTGAATTTCAAATCCCCGATACTGACTCCTCTCTCGGGACTTTCGCCCTTGTTCACAAGGGCTTAACCCTCATGCATCTCTTAACAAATCCAACGGTTGTCAGGTTTTTATAGCTAATATCTAATGGCTCAGATCTGTCCCACGTCACGCACTCTCCCACTACTCTTTGGACGTGGAAAAACCAATGGTCCAGATACTCCCACAGACCTTGGAGATCTACGGTCCCAATTTCCTCGCTATTCACGAAGATAGAGGAAAAAGGGGCAAGGTATGTAACACCCTTGTTTCTTTTGTCAATCTAATGGTCGTGAATGACCACAGATCTTCCGACGAGATCTCATCCGTTGATTGATACTTATCCCTACGTTGCTACTTCGGGATTTTTAAGAGGGTCATTCCTCCTCATACAGGGTTGTTAAGACTTGCACATTCAAGTCCTTTTTCTAGGTTCTTGGTAAACCTTTACAAGGTGGGAATCTCTGTGAAGAGATCTATTCCAGGGCATTCCTGGAGACAGATAAGGGGAAACAAATTCCCGAGAACAGACTAGAATTCTGACTTGGTTCAACTTATGCATAATTAAATTCATTTATCAACACAAGCCATGTGTGGTTTTTCTATTATAAGCATACATCTACCATTTCTTATCAAAACACTGCATAGACATTCTTATACTATAATCATTCACAATTTCACAGTTTATGAGCATATATGTCAGCATATGAATTTCAAGATGCAATATGTAAAACACTTATCAAAAATAACACCAGAAGTGAGTGCAACTGCTGAGAGGGGTGCTCGTTTCCACCCAACCGTAGGCTCAGCTATTCCAATAGGATTTACAACTAGCCACCCCCGAGCTGAGGCCACGATGCTACGAGACTGTGTCTCAGTTTTTCCAGTGACTGAGAACAAGGGTTACTCTCCCCCTCTCTGTTATCACTCCCTCTATGTATCTCCAGAGTTTTCTTTCTCCCCTCGCATCCTCTTCCCCAATCGTTTCTCCCCCACACCTTATCCTCTTGTGAGGTTGTGTGTGGCGCGATTTTCCTCGCGTTGGTCAGGCCTGGAGGCTCTATGGATGGGTGGTTCACCTCCCCATCCTTCATTAATTCCTGAGGATCCATCTACCTACCAGCCCACGAGACATTTAATTCGGGGCCAGCGAGCCGCTCTTGGTTCTCTGGGCCAGTGGAGTCCAAATACGGTATTGTTTTCAGTGGAAGTTAACGCCACCATTCTAGGTGCCTTCCACCGCCTTTCTCCAACCATCATGGTCTCTTGTTCACCATATCCCTCTCAGCAGTCCTGCAATATATATATATATATATATATATATATATATATATAATATTATTCACATTCA
>JZKD02S1853199.1:201476-214428 GCA_000966675.3 Picea glauca
TAATGCCTCCACATTTTCAAGGCATGCACTATGGAAGCCAGTTCTAGATCATGGGTCACATAGTTGACTTCATGCTCGTTCAATTTTCAGGATTCATAGCAGATCACACTTCCTTCCTACATAAGGACTCCTCCGAGCCCTTCCTTACAGGCATATGTGCACACAAGGAATTCATCTTCTGGATCGGCGATCTTTAGCACATGTGCATGGGTCAAGAGATGTTTCAGGGTTTGAAATCTTTCTTCACATTTCTGTGTCCACAGAAATTTTGTCCCCTTCTTCTGGAGAGTAGTGATTGGACAACCAATCTTGGAGAATCCTTTTATAAATCTCCTATAGTATCATGCTAATCCCATAAAGGATATAATATCCGAAACATCCTTCGGGGTAGGCCATTCCATGATAGACCTGATTTTGTCAGGGTCTACCGCTACTCCTTCTTCGAAGAGAACATGGCCTAAGTAATGTATTTCCTTCTGGAAGAATTCACATTTGTTGAATTTGGCATAGAGCTGATGTTCTCTTAGCACTTGCATCACAATTCTAAGATGCTCTTCATTCTCTTCTCTATTCTTAGAGTAGATTAATATGTCATCAATAAAAACTAGCACAAATTTATCTAGAAATTTACTGAGTACATTCTTCATCAAGCACATAAAATTGGCAGGGGCATTGGTTAACCCAAATGGCATTACCACAAACTCATAGTGACCATACCGTGTCTGGAAAGCATTTTTATGGATGTCTCCATCCTTGATTCGGACTTGACGGTATCCCAACCTCAAGTCGATCTTTGAGAAAATAGACGCACCTCCCAATTGATCGAACAGATCATCGATCCTGGGCAAAGGGTACTTGTTCCTTATGGTTACCTTATTAAGTTGTCTATAATCTATACACAGTCTAATGGTGTCATCCTTCTTTTTCACAAACAAGACTGGTGCTCCCCATGGAGACGCGTTGGGTCGAATATAGCATCTATCCATCATTTCTTTTAATTGCAATTTGAGTTCAACTAACTCGGGTGTTCTCATTCAGTAGGGTGTCCTAGACACTGGCACCGCTCCTGGTGCAAGTTCTATCGAGAAGTCTATGTCCCTTCTTGGAGGTAGACCTTGTACCTCTTTCAGAAACACATCTTTGTATTCTCTTAGGATAGGGTGATCATCAGGGCTTGGTTTATCACCTTCGATTGTTTTCAACACCTATATTGCATATAGGGGACATCCCTTTTGGCAATACTTTCTCATTTGCAAGGCTGATATTTGTCTCACTCTAAGATTTTATGGTAACAATCCAGTCTAGCCTTATGGATGGTTATCCAGTCCATACCAATCAACAGATCATATGATCCCAGGGGTAATATGTTAAGAGTTTCTTGGGTGGGGAATTCACCCAACATTAATTGGCAGGTTGGTATAACCTCTGCTATCTTCCTTTTGGTGCCAGTGGCTAACTGTACCAACCATGGCTTGGTATGTTTTTATGGCTTTAGTTTACACTTATCAATAGCTTTAAGGGCTATATAACTCAAATTTGAACCAAGGTCAATCAAAATAGACAATATATGGTTGAAAATCATACCTTCTATTTCCACTACTGAAGCTTGATGGTCAGCTTGGTGATTATCCAAGGCTGCATAAATTTGTGGCACACTCCTGGCCACATCATTGATAGTAGTATTTTCCTGGATGTTATAAATCCTCTGACTATTCTGTTGTCGGTGTGGATAGTCTCTTAAGAGATTTTCCTCTCTGCAACCCCAACATTTCAGAGGTTCTCTCTTGGTGTTATCCACCTTCACTGGTATAGGTACAAAATTTTTATTTCCACCCGATGAGGGAAAGTTCTGTTGGTGTACACTCCTGGCTAGAAAGTTCATTCTTGGGTTCTTCTTGTAGTTCGTAAATCCTGGGGATTTGATCCCCTTTTTCTGAAATCTTGAACTATTCTTCGGTTTCCATCCTTCATGAGGTTCTACTCGTTGCCCAAACTGTTAATGACAATAGGTTGCATTTCGAATAGTGCCTTCTAGGGTCTTTGGCTCATCAAATTCAATTATGTTCTGATATTCCTTGGGTAGGCCACTGATGACGCGTTGCACCTTTTCCTTTTTTTCTTTTATATAAGGTACATACCTCAACTAATCGAGGAATTTGTTGACATATTCTTCTATAGTAAGTTGTCCCAGTTTGAGTTCATAAAACTCTTTAGTCTTTTCGTCGAAATATTTTTCCGACAGATACTTCTTCCAGAAGTACTTCTCAAATCATTTCCAAGACAGGTCCTCTTCGCGAACCCCTTTCACATTCTTAAGGTCTTCCCACCAAATGGAATCCTTTCCGTTCAAGTTGAAGGTGGCCACTCGGGCCTTCATATTTTCTAAAAAGTCATAGACTCTGAAATACTTCTTTAGTCCAAGCAGCCAGGTCTCTTCTTCCTCTCCCTTCTTTATTTCACCATCAAAGGAGGGTGGTTTGGACTTTCTGCATTCTTCGAATTTTCAACCTTTGGGAAACTTTTTTTTCTTTTGTTTCCTTCGAAAATAGGAATTGGTTCTGCTACTAGAAGAGCCTTCTGAATCACCAGTTTCCTTCTTAGAGGAATCACTCGAAACTAGTCTTTTACCTATGGGGTGGACCTTTTTCAAGGTACTCCTCTCAATGTGGCCACTGAAATTACCATGTTTCTGAGTTTCAGGTTCATGTTTCATTTTCCTTTGTAGATCGGATAAACTCTGCAGTAAAACTGCATTAATTTCTGTTTTCTTTTCTTGTTCTTTCATCATCCTTTCATTGTCATCCTTATAGCTTTGTAATTCAACCATGAGACTCCTCACAGTCTCGGCTAGATCTGGAGGGGTCCCTACTGCCCTTATTTCGTCAAACTCTTCATCTCTATTGTGGGATACCTCTCCCGCCTCTTGGTGAGTCACCATTCTCTGTGTCTGTAAAATTCCCATAGTTGATTGTCCTCTTGGGTGAAAAGACAAACATTGGTTGTTAGTCAATAGTTAGATACATTTTTATAACCCATGCAAAATTCATAACTCTTCTGCATGCATACACAGTCGGGTTTCTATTTCGTACTTTGACCTTTTTGAATTAAGAGGGTTAAGATAGAGGGTTACTCTTTGTAAGAGTATTTCGAATGGAGCTTTTGCGCAACTCATTCATGAGCCCAAGCAGGCCGAGTGCTGTAACCATTCTCTAATACCAATTTGTCACATACCCACTACGAAAATCAAACTTTTTCATTGATTTCTCAACAATCAGAATCCCCGAAGTTCTACAGGGCTTAGCGCAGGCTAGCTCTTTCCTTTTCCTACCTCCATATGATTGTAGTTCACGACTATGGGCCGAATCAGTATGACATCTTTTCGCACTTCGTGACTTGATGCTACCAGAATGTCGAGTCTCTCGACTCTGCAAACCCCGAAGCTTGAAACAGCGAAACGTCGAACCCTGACGAGGCTAGCGAGGGGCAAGTTTATCTCTTGGGGTCTTGTCTATGTGACCCTATACTGTGTCCACGCGCTTAATCCAGCCAAGAGCTTATCGGCTTTTCGTGATTCGGGGAATCGCAATATATGACTGCTACCTTCCCCCATTCAAATCCCTGAAACTTCCAAGGTCTCCAAAATTTCCCTCCAAAGGGAGATCGACGGTCGTAAGCCTCCCCTGATCCAATGGTATGGATCCTTTCAAGGTTTTGGTACTTGGAAGTTCGAAATGCAATGACTCCAAGACTCTTCGTCATTCAAATCTCTGAATTCTGATATGGAAATTTGTGTAAGAGATCGACGGCTCTTAAGAGTGTGGATCCAATGGTCCACAGGATTTCAGGACTTTCCCCTTACTCTGACCGCTCACCATGTGTCTCCCTTGATGGACGGTCTCAGTTCCTTCGGGACTTCTCCTCTCCACTACCACGCGTATCAAAATTTCGGGTATCGGTATTTCGCGATTTGTGAAGGCAAGGTTTCTTGCCTTCTTAGTTTCTCGGATGTCGAAATGTCGAAACGTCGATCGGCAGCCACATGTCCCTTCGATGGATGGTGGAGACCTTCAACCAAGATCAACGGTCATGACCTTTTTGGGATGATCAATGGTCACGATCAAATCTCAACTTTCCTCAATCTCATTCACATCTTACACCATTTCAGGGTTTCAGTGAACGGGATTTTGCGACTCCTAATGACACAAATCCTTTGTCAACTCGAATCCCTGGTATCCAAAATACTAATGGACTCTCGATCTCTGCCACGTCTCCTTCATGGATGGATGGTCTAGATATATATAGGGACTTTCACCATGGAGTGTCCCGATCCCTTGTCATCAGGACTCCCAGAATCTCGAATTCTGAATCCCCAATACCAACTCCTCTCTCGGGACTTTCACCCTTTTTCACGAGGGCTTAACCCTCATGCATCTCTTAATAGATCCAACGACTGTCGGGTTTTTCTAGCTAAGATATGATGGCTCAGATCTGTCCCATGTCACGCACTCTACCACTACTCTCTGGACGTGGAAAAACCAACGGTCCAGATACTCCCACAGACCTTGGGGATCTACGGTCTTGATTTCCTCGCTATTCACGAAGATAGAGGAAAAAGGGGCAAGGTATGTAGCACCCTTGTTTCTTCCATCAATCTAATGGTTGTGAATGACCACAGATATTCTGAAGGGATCTCATCCGTTGATCGATACTTATCCCTACGCTGCTACTTCGGGATTTTTAAGAGGGTCATTCCTCCTTGTACAGGGTTGTTAAGACTTGCACATTCAAGTCCTTTTTCCAGGTTCTTGGTAAACCTTTCCAAGGAGGGAATCTTTGTGAAGAGATCTATTCTGGGGCATTCCTGGAGACAGATAAGGGGAAAAAAATTCCCGAGAACAAACTGGAAGTCTGACTTGGTTCAAATTATGCATAACTAAATTCATTTATCAACACAAACCATGCGTGGTTTTTCTGTTATAAGAAAACATCTACCATTTCTTATCAAAACACTGCACATACATTCTTATACTGTAATCATTCACAATTTCACAGTTTATGAGCATATATGTCAACATATGAATTTCAAGATGCAATATGTAAAACACTTATCAGAAATAACACCAGAAGTGAGTGCAACTACTGAGAGGGGTGTTCGTTTCCACCCAACCATAGGCTTAGCTATTACAATAGGATTTACAACTAGCCACCCTCGACCTAAGACCACAATGCTGCGAGACTGTGTCTCAGTTTTTCGAGTGACTGAGAACGAGGGTTACTCTCCCCCTTCTCTGTTATCACTCCCTCTATGTATCTCCAGAGTTCTCTTTCTCCCCTCGCATCCTCTTCCCCAATCGCTTCTCCCCCACGCCTTATCCTCTTGCAAGGTTTCTACAGATGGGCGGTTCACCTCCCCATCCCTCATTAATTCCCGAGGATCCATCTACCTACCAGCCTGCGAGACATTTAATTTGGGGCCAGTGAGCCGCTCTTGGTTCTTCGGACCAATGGAGTCCAAATACGGTATTTTTTTCGGTGGAAGTTAACGCCACCATTCTAGGTGCCTTCCACCGCCTTTCTCCAGCCATCGTGGTCTCTTTTTCAGCATATCCCCCTAAGCAGTCCTTTAATATATATATATATATATTCATAATATTATTCACATTCATCGACCTTTTCCACAAGGTCCATTCACATCACACATTCACATTTCTAAGTTTGCCACAGTTCTTGCCCAGTCCAGTTATTTTTACAAATTAGGGGAAACAGGGTGTTACAGTTGTAAATTGAATTCTAGATTTCCTATAGTAAAGGTTCTTCCAACTCAGTCCCTTGTTACACCAAAGGTTCCTTCGTCGAGTTTTTCGGGAGCTGGTGAGATTTTTTTACAAAACCATACCGCTCTTTTTTTCTATTATAAGAAAACATCTACCATTTCTTATCAAAACACTGCACAGACATTCTTATACTGTAATCATTCACAATTTCACAGTTTATGAGCATATATGTCAACATATGAATTTCAAGATGAAATATGTAAAACACTTATTAGAAATGACACCAGAAGTGAGTGAAACTACTGAGAGGGGTGCTCGTTTCCACCCAGCCATAGGCTTAGCTATTATAATAGGATTTACAACTAGCCACCCTTGAGCTGAGACCACGATGCTGTGAGACTGTGTCTCAGTTTTTCCAGTGACTGAGAACGAGGGTTACTCTCCCCCTTCTCTGTTATCACTCCCTCTATGTATCTCCAGAGTTCTCTTTCTCCCCTCGCATCCTCTTCCCCAATCGCTTCTCCCCCATGCCTTATCCTCTTGCGAGGTTGCTACAGATGGGCGGTTCACCTCCCCATCCCTCATTAATTCCCGAGGATCCATCTACCTACCAGCCTGCGAGACATTTAATTCGGGGCCAGCGAGCCGCTCTTGGTTCTTCGGGCCAATGGAGTCAAAATACAGTATTGTTTTCAGTGGAAGTTAACGCCACCATTCTCAGTGCCTTCCACCACCTTTCTCCAGCCATCGTGGTCTCTTTTTCAGCATATCCCCCTCAGTAGTCCTTCACATTCATCGACCTTTTCCACAAGGTACATTCACATCACACATTCACATTTCTAAGTTTGCCACAGTTCTTGCCCAGTCCAGTTATTTTTACAAACTAGGGGAAACACGGTGTTACAGTTGTAAATTGAATTCTAGATTTCCTATAGTAAAGGTTCTTCCAACTCAGTCCCTTGTTACACCAAAGGTGCCTTCGTCGATTTTTTCGGGAGTTGGTGAGATTTTTTTGCAAAACCATACCTCTCTTGGACTGTGTAATGAGTTACCTGAGTAGATTCTTGAGAAGGTGAATGAATCTGAATGAGAGAAGGTTGGGATTAGTGACCAGACAATGATCCATAGAGAGACAACATGTACAAAACCAGTGTGCACTCAACATGAGTCATTGCACGTGAAGGAAACGTAGCATAAGAAATTTTCATGGGCCTGGAAGCCCAAGAATGTGAGACGTCGCCTGGTCATAGGGATGGATGTGGGATTGGAGGAAACCTATAAACTATCCCTTTGTGCACTGGTTGGGAGGTTTTCCTACAAGTCTAGGAGAAATATTACCTTCTTTTCATTGATGCAGTGGACCTGGCTACCTATTATTGGGTATGAACCCGAATACTTGAGTCTACCTTATGGTTGGTTCGGTCTGGTTTTCAAAATTCCAGAAGACGTTGAGATTATATTGAATGGATTTTGGAATTTCGAGGGTGGCACCATTATGTTTAATCGTTGGAGAACCTGATTTGATCTAGCTATGAAATATTTCATCCATCTCCATGTGTGGGTCTTGCTACTAGGATTACCACTCAACCTTTGGAACAAAAACGCCTTGATAGAAATTGGAAACCTTCTCGACTTTTTTCTAAAGGTTGATGAAAGGGGTCTCCACGCTCCTGATAAACACATGACACATGTTCTTGTTGAGCTGGATTTACATGCTAACCTCATTAATTTGCTAGAGATATAGTGGCGTGGTCATGTGATGGTGCATCGATTAGACTACCAAGGCTTACCGTTCCACTGCACTTCCTACAGATGGACAAGACATCTTCGCAATGATTTCCCCAACTGGAATGGAGCTGGAGATTCATAGGACTCATTGAAAAATAATTCCAAAGAGATGTACATGATTGAAGAGGAACCCGAAGAGGTGGGGGTTTTCTCCATGGGTTTTTTCAAAGATTCAATAGGACTTCTCTCAAAAACTTTTATTGGTAAGTTAAGAAATTTTTGTCCTTCCTTTTATTTTAAACTTTCATCATGGGAACGTGACTTTCTGGACAAATCATTTCCTACTACTACTTTACCATCAAAAGAGATCTTCGGTGATTCTAAGGATTCTACTGCTCTTGGGGACTCCATTTATGTTTCTGATAGGAACCCTGTAACCACACTTCCTCCTTTTCCTCCTCCTTCCTGTCCTGAAGTATCCTCGTTACAATCCACGAGGGAGATTGTTGCTTCTACCTCACAAACTTATATTTTACCTGAGACTGCTCCATTATTGGATTATTTTCTAGACACATTGATTTTGAATCTTAGGGATTCAGTCAACCCTTCACCACTTTAAACTTATTGGGGCTTGGAATCCTACCAGGGGAATTTAGCCAGTGATCTTGGTGGTATTTTGACTAGTGTGGGAGATGGCAAGGGGAAGACACTAGCTTGGTCACGGGGTCTAGGTATGGAGGTCTCTCCCATCAAAACTCATAGTGATCGCAAAAACATAGGGCTAGCATCTACTACTAGTGAACATTTTTCGGTTTCCACTCATGATTTGGGGGTGATTAGAGGCATGAAAGCCCTCGCAAGGGACAAATCATGATCCTCCTCTCCCTGAAAATAAGAGGGGTAGGTGGCACCCTAAAATTTCCATCTTTGTGTAGACTTATCTCTAATAGTAAACCAGACATCATATTTTTCCAAGAGACTTTAGTTCCATAGGATAAGGCAAGGAAGTTTATGTATTCTATCTGTCCAAGATGGATGATAAGTGTTGTTAGTTCTGTTGGGAAGTTGGGTGGAATTTTTGTGGCATGGAATCCTAATATTTTTGAGTTTCATCCTTTTTTTAGTGTTGGTGGAATCCTATTGATAGGTATCCACATTCCTGATAAAAGAAGGATTTGTTTTTTAAATGCTTATGGTTCATGTTCTGGGCGACGACAGTTCTAGGAAAAAGTGGAAGCTAAAGGGTTTCTAGCACAGGATGATCTCATCCTAGCGGGGGATTTGAACTTTTCTACTAGCATAGATGAAGTGTGGGGCGAGGTGGCCTTATCCGACCCTATGGCATATTTTTTCAAAAATCTATTTGCAAATAATCAGTTGGTGGATGGGATGCCTGCGGTGTTGATGCCAACATGGATAAATGGTAGGAGAGGGGCGGAGGAGATACAAAAGATATTAGATAGGGAATATGTTTCAGAATCTCTTTTAAGTGAAGCTAATAGGTATAGATCATGGGTGGAGCTCCCTTTTATTTCTGACCATGCTCCTGTGATTCTACAATTGGATTATGGATACAAGCTTGTAGCTTATCCCTATAAATTCAATCCAATGTGCTTGAAAGAGGAGTCATTTTGTGACTTAGTACGGGTAGTGTGGGGTACACAACATGAAGCAGAGGAGGTTGGAGGAAAAAGAAGATTGGCTAGGAAGCTATCTATGTTAAAATCTTAGGTAAATATTTGGTTGGCCGATAGAAAAAAAAGGAACTCCTATCCTTTGAAAATATTGAAGCAGAGATCACTTTCCTCACTAAGCAAAATCTAGAGAGTGATCAAAGTTATGATACTGGCTCAAATCTGAAATCTCTTGAAAATGAAAGAAACAAATTGCTATTGGTTGAGGAGGAACGTTGGCGCCTAAAGAGAAGGACAACGTGGATTCAAAGAGGGGACAAAAAGACTAAATATTTCATCAATTTGCCAGTTATGGGAGAAACAAAAAACATTTATGGGATGTTAAAGATGAGTCGGAACAGGCTCATTATGGGAAGGAGGCTATTAAGAATGAAGCACAAAGATACTTCAGTACCTTCTATCAAGAATCAATACTTAATGCGATAGAGGATCAGGTGGAATCGATGCGATATTATCCTAGGATGGTCAATGAGGAGGAAGTTCTCCATCTAGAGAAACTTGTTACAAAGGAGGAAGTCTTAGAGGTTTTAAAGGGTTTCGTAAAAGACAAAATTATTTTCCCTGATGGGTGGACTGTTGAGTTCTATTTTCATTTTTATGATCTGGTTGCTAAAGATTTTCTAGATGTTGTTGAGAAAGCATGCCAGTCCGAAAAGGTGAACAGATCTCTAAATTTGACTTTTATTTCACTTATCCCGAAGGTTAATGGAACTGCTACATTTGGGGAGCTCCAACCAATTTATCTGTGCAATATTTTCTATAATATCATTTCAAAAATTATTTCCAAGCGTATTAGACCGATCGTGTCTCGTGCTTTATCAGAGGAACAATTTTGCTTCATGAAAGGAAGACAAATTAATGACGCCATTGGGACTTCGCATGAGTGTCTTCACAGTATCAAAGATAAAAATATTCAAGCCTTCATCCTCAAGATAGACTTGAAGAAATCCTATTACTTTATAAGCTGGTATTTTCTAAGGTTGGTCTTACTGCAATGTAGTTTCAGGCTATCAATGACAAAGTGGATTATGGGATGTATTACTTCAAAAACCTATGTGATTTTAATTAATGGTGAGACATCACATTTTTTTACTAGTGATAGACTTAGACAGGGGTGTCCACTTTTGCCCTTGATTTTCATTTTAATTATGGAAGGATTGAGTCTAGCTTTGAAAATAAGCCAAGATGAAGGCTTACTGACGTGCATTAAAGTTTCAAGGCTAATTAAGATTATTCATCTACTGTTTGTCGATGACATCCTAATTATGACAAAAGATTCTATTGCATAATGGCAAGAGATAAAAAGAGTTTTGGAAATATTTTGTAGTGCATATGGTCTTAAGATCAATGATCAGAAAACCTCTTTCCTTTAGTATGGTGTGCGACAACAAGATCTAGATATTTTAAAAGATACATTTCTTTACAATTTCCTTGATCTTTCTGTTGGTTTTAGGTATCTTGGTTATTTTTTAAATATTGAAAGGTACAAAAAATAGGACTGGCAATGGCTAATTGCTAAGTATGAAAAACAAATAAGTCACTGGTGCAATAGATGGTTATCTATTGGGGATGCTTAGTACTAATCAATGTCATTCTCAAAAGTCATCCAGTCTTTTGGTTGGCACTTGCAAATATGCCTTCCATGATCCTCCATAGAATTCGACGGTTAGTATTTATTTTCCTTTGGTCTGGGAGTAATAAAAATAAGAATTTACACCTATGTGATTGGCAACTTATTGATCTCCCTAAACATTATGGGGGTTGGGGCTTGAGAAACTTGGATAGTTTTGATGAAAACATTATGGAGAGAATTAATGCAGGAGGGCTTATGGAACTATGTTTTAAAAGACAAATATTTCCCCTTTGTTTCAGTTGCTCGATGGCTACGAATGGTAACTGTGGTGGATGTAAATGGCTCTCAGACATAGAAGCATATTTTGAAATCTTTACACATCCTCCTGCACTGGTTAGCATGGAGCCCAGGGACAGGAGATTCAATTATGTTGGGAAAAGACTGCATTCTGGGTTTAGGGGATGGGTCTATTCTGTCTAAATATTTGATCACAACACTTAATAGGAAATGCATTTTTTATTTATACCAAGCTCATTGTAAGCCCCAATTGGGGATGATTTGCTCAAATTGGCTATCAAGCAATGATCTGGAATTAGAGGGATGTCTTGCATATGAATTGAAAACTTTTCAGCGTGCTCTCATTAACACTGGTGTCCAATTGGTAGAGAATTCAGATGATATTAAATGGATGAGGGGATTCATCAAGACAAATATCCGTTAAAAATGTTTGTGTGGCCACGGGAAAAAGGAAATGGAACTTTGTAATTGGAGGCTGGAGGAAATATTTGTGGTCCTGGCACTGTCCATTAAAAATAAAACTCTTTACATGGTTAATAGCTGAGAATAAAATTCTCACTTGGGAAATTATACAGTGCATAGGTTTTATTGGCCCGAGTTATTGTCATTTATGTAAGAAGAGAAAGGAGACAGCATACCATTTGTTTGTAGAGTGTTATTTCACGCTTGCATTCTGGAAAAAGATAAAATCTTCCATAAATCCTTTGGGTACTTGGACTGGAAACACAATATCAGAGTGTTTTAAATTGTGGAAAGAACAAAATATATCCTATCCATGCTTGTTGGTTGTCATATGTTGGTTTATTTTGAAGGAAAGGAATCTTGCTATTTTTGAAGATGGCACTCCCAGTTTGTAGAAGGTGGATTTCCAGTCTCTATCTGCCTTGAGGGATTGTAACTCAAAGACAAAAGTTATTTTTCATAGGTAGTTACCTCCTCCTCTTATTGTGGGTGGCATTGTCAGTTGGTTTGATGGGGTTTCTCTTTCATCAGGCCTTAATCGTGGATATGGTGGGATAATAAGGATCAGTGAGCACAGATGTTACAAGTGGATCTTCAACTATCTGCCTGGAACAAATACTAGAGCGGAGCTCTTGGGAGCTTGGGCCCTTCTCAATCTGGCATCTCAGCTTTCAATTTAGGAGCTCCATGTTCAGGGAGATTCAAAAATTATCATTGACTGGTTGAGGGGAAAGGGACGTCTTTAGGTGGTCTCTCTGGAATGATGGAAGGATCAAATCATTGAGATTATCAAGCTTTTTCAGAAAATCACCTTTGCTCATGTGTACAAGGAAGAAACCAAAGTTACGGATTGATCCAGGTGGATATTAGTGGCCACCCACCTATTCCACTTGGACCCCCACCATTGCTTCTTTCATTTTTTCAGTTTTCGTGCAGTTTACTATTTTTAGCAGTTTTTTCGGGTCCTGAACTTCTGGGGCCATTTTGAGGCCCTAAACGATGTTTTTTTGGGTATGTTGTTATCACAAAATAGAATCTAATGATGTTATTTTGTCTCGATTGTTGTATGCCTTGGATATATCTTTCCAACGAGCTATCATACGCCTAAAACAGAGATCGTATGAAAAAGTTACGACCCCGGGAAGTTGATGCACCAACTTACCCAAACGGGGCCCACATGACTTTTGGCCCTTCATCTCCCAGGGTTAGGTTTTTGGATGTCTAGTAATTTTGGCATTCCCGTTTATTGTAAAAGGGCCTTCAGAGACTCATTGTAATCATCTTCTCACGGATGCAAGTAGCGGCCACATCTCTTCTCAGAGATAAGCTACCAGTGCCCTAGCTAGTTTATTTCCATTATGTCTGTAAGCATATTTCAGTCATTTGTTATTAATGAAATGAAGTCTTATTTCTGTTGCATCTCT
>JZKD02S1853199.1:214445-241514 GCA_000966675.3 Picea glauca
TGTATTTCATTGTGTTCCTACATAAATCCGGATCACGGATAGGCTATCGAAACAGGCGCTCCTTAATGCTCCCAGGAAGATTGTCTACTTTATGTGTGATGAGGAACATGAGGGTCCTCATTTGTTTTTAGACCTATATTAGTTAGTTTGATCATGCTTTTTTTATCTTCTAGTTATTCTATTTTTTGTGGGAGGATAGTGGGCCACTAGTTGCCTTTTGGTTTGGGTTTGACAGGTGCTACTTTACGGTTTTTTGACGATGTGGGAAGCTTGAAAAAACTTTTGGTAGTAGGATCTTTACTTGGCTATGATATTTTTGGCTTGTTATGATCCAACAGTGGGGAATTTTATTCCTAGATGTATTTTGGACTCTTGTTGTTGATTATATTGTAAAAGAATAGTTTATATTTAATACAAATATAAAGCGTAATTTTCTATGGAAAAAAAAGCAACAGTTGAAATAAGCATGCCTCATATTAATAGACACTTGTAACTGCCAAAAATTTTAAAGAATGATATTATAAGTCTCTTCAAAAATAATAATAATATCAACTCTCCATAAAGGTATTTGCCTCGGAGTCAAACTGATGTCACCATGAAAATAAAATAAAGTAAAAAATCATATTTTTTGTGTGAAGTTTTTTGTCTCTGTCCACTTCCCTCTGACAATGTTGCTTTATGTTTAATAAAATTTGCATCTGCACATTTCTTCTCTTCACCCTTTGATATTTCTGGGTGCATGTCATCAAATATTATTTTCCCCACACCATCTTCGAGCCTGAGTGGAAATAATTTGACGATGTAGGTATATGTCTTTGAGAAGTTTGAACTGACTAATATGTCAAATCGTTTCCCTTTAATTGGCCCTAGCTCAATAACTAAGGCTTTGTAATTTTTCAGGAGTTGTGGGGAATGCACATGTGAAGCAACTAAAGCATTAGGTTGTACTCGTAGTAAAGGAGGTAAGGGTAATGATATGGTAGGCCAATGACCAAAACTAGAAGGAGGGTTAACATGTGGATTTTTCCAACCATCATTGACTGGAGGCTAAGGTTTCATATGTGCTTGATCAAGGATGTATGCAATACTCAAATGAGGTTGAAGGTCATTAGACTGAAGAGAGGGTATGAATTGTGGTTGATGGGGTTGAAAGGTTGGGTTCCCCACGAGGTTCAAGTAACCAATTTTGAATCGTTCATTAAATTCCTCGGAATTTGCATCAAAGTGGATGGAAAATATCATTTTCTTATTTCTACCTATCTGCCAAAATGAATTTGTCCCTCTACCCTTGTTTCCCTTATTATCTCTATTGTCGGACTGGTTAAATCCTCTGTTAAAAAGGCACATCTATACACATTCATTTCCAAATTAGTACATATATAAGACATAGCATATAAAACATCTAACACAATTTTTCAACATGATCCAATTTGGCTCTGAGAGTAACACAACCATGCAACATAAAAGGGAAATGAATAGGAAAATTGAATATAGGGATACCAATACAACTTTTACAAACACCAAACTCCTCTTTAAAATAAGAAACGGATTTGGGAATTCTTCATATATACAGACCATTTTATTTTAAAAACATGAATAGAGAAGTGCATAGAAAATGATATTTTATATGGCTGGGATATATGACAAAAGAGAAATGACTTGTGAAAAGTGATAATATGACAAGAATGCATGATAAATTGTTCAAATTTAAAATTCTAAACTATGCCTATATATCTTCTTCATAAAACATTCATCTCACGGGACATTCCAAATCATATGCATATGTTGTAGATAATCATCACATTTTGCCCATCATTCATCATGTTTTTCACTTTTTAATCAATTTGATCATTATTCATTTTTCATCTTTTAATTATATAGATGGGGAACAAAATGGAAAATGGAATTTAATGAATAGGATTGGGAAGTATATCTTATGTAAAATAATACTATGAGAGAAATGAAAGTCTGTATAACTTAAACTTTATCTATTGACACATGACTCCAACTAACTTGCATTCGCTTATTTCATCCAACAATAAATCAAACTGACATGAACTAATGAGTCATTGACAAGTAACACATTCATTGTTCATAATAACTAAATATGCATGCTATAACTCCATATGATATGTATATGCATTCAATATTCATGCTCTCCCAAACAGTAATCATAAATGATCAAAATGGCAATATGAATAGTAGCATTGATCCAAAGATTCACCATTAACTCTATATCCTTGTACTCCATGATAATATCATTGAATGTTAACATAGTAATTCACAATCAAAATATAGTATTATAAATTATGAGCTTTGATAAACATAATATGTTCACCATAAAATGACTGCATTATATCCCTTTTGGTTCAAACTTTGTGCATGGCTTAACCCAAATATCTTAAAATATGCCAGCAAATAACCACATCCATATGCACATAAAAACAACCAAATCTAAAAATATATCAACCCAAAAACATTTAAGTTGAGGAAATGGGACAAAGTAGAATAGAAGCTCAAATGAAATAGACATCGACCACCATGCACTTAAATTGATACAGGTTCGAGTCTGTCGAATCCCAGGTTTGATATTAATTTCAATTGTAAATAAATTATGAGTTTGGGTCCATGTACAAACAACCCTTTATCCATAGGTTACCACCAACACCATGACCGAAAACTGATAGAATAATCTTGCATATTCAATCAAAATATTTTCCAAAAAAATATCATGAGACTTAAGAGCCAACACTTAAATTGCATAGAGGTTCAATTTTTATTTGACCAGAGCCAAAACCCAAACAAACTCTTCCAACCCAAATAGTTTCAATCGAAGAAACAAATCCAAGTGAACAACAAATGAATAAAAAGGCATCAACTAAATTGCATGCACTTCAACCCAATTGGTATGGATTCAATCTTTTCAACTTCAACACATACATGGGTTTGATCCCTTCATTTTTAAAATCAAATGTACCCAAGATTAATGCAGAATGTAATCTCAACTTGAACAAACAAGCTAGTTGTAGGAATTACAAAAACCCATTTGTTATCTCATAAACCTGGGTTTGAATTGGTCAACATAAAATGGGCTTGACCCATTTTTATTAAAAATTAATACAATGACTAAATTGCAGCCAATTTCAACATGTGATTCGAACATTATCAAAATAGCTTGAGTCACGTACCATGCACATTTTATTAAACCCAAGCTTGAAACCCATCAAAATTTATTCATCAAACTAAAGTGGGTTTCTCCAGTTCATTTCATAAATCACCACAGAGCTCATAACTATCGAGAAAGAGTTGAATTCAAACTTTGTTCTACTTTCACACAAACCAAAATAAAACCCAAAACATTTTCCACTTTTGAAACTTCCTTGAATAGTCATAACAAATGGAAAGTGAGAGTATGGACACAAAAAGATAGAGTTGAACCAATGCTCATCAAATAACCATATTTTCATTTTCTTCAATAAATGACAGAGGAGGGAAAGAAAATATCCTCATGCACACGGTATGCTAACCAAAGCCAATATTTAATCATAATAAGGACAATGTTTTTGTAAGAGATGTAGGATAGGTTGTGAGCTCATACCTTGTCAAAAATGTGCTTTTATACAAGTGTTGCGGGCCAGGAGAGGTTATAGAAACCACTAAGAGCAAGGGTTTCTCAACAAATAGAGCTCTAGCTCTCCCAACAATGAAAAAAAAATGATATGATCCTCTAAAACCCTCAAACCAGCAAGGTGACGAACGTTGGACTATGGATTAAATGTGCATGTCTTGTCATATTTAATGTATGGACAGCAAGAATGCACTATTTCCATGCTCCATAACTTAATTCAAATTGAATATCATATACCACATATAACACGTATATGCCAAATCATCCGATAATCGTTCAAAACCAAAGAAAATTGAGCATCAAACCACATGTCATATCAAACTTGTAATGATGGTCCTCATTCCTTGTCACTTCACATAACTAATCAGGTGATTATCCACATGAAATCTCAAGAAATCATTTACAACATCAATCAAATTCCATGTACCATATGGAACCCATCCAAAACATTATACCACACAACAATATATATGTGTGTCATAGATAGCAAACCCAACATCAAATCTTTGCAAATTATAACTTATGTCATGCCATAGTAAGAGTCATTTCCACAAATGATTTGTATAATAAAACATTTGACATAATATACAATGAAATTGATAGCAAGATCATTGCATGAGGAAACCATATAATATATATGCAATATAAAATTAATTTTTTATTGTCAATCTTGTGTTTTATTTGCATGAGTAAAAATTATTCTAACCCTTTTTGAATGTGTAACCATGTATGGCATAGGTCCCATAATTTTATTTTGATAAGTGTTATGTCATCAATATGAAGCAATCATCCCTGCATTAAACTGAAATGTATCATCTCTACCAAGATTCATTATAGCTTTGGAACCTTTGTTATCACATCATTGAAGAAAATATGTATATATTTTAGGAAAATGATTGAAAATTAGTATCCATGAGTTTTTCTTAAAGGGGACCCCACCTACTAATTATATATCATAGTATAAATAAATAATCTTTGCAATCCTTTGTAGGATATTATCTTAGGTGACAATATTTCGATTCAACAAGAAGCATATGTGAACTCTCACTTAGCTAATGTTTGAATTCTATAGGTTCAAATGTGTGGTTTTGAAAGTTTATTTCAATATTATTATATGGTCACTCATCTATTGTGTGTTGAATGGTGCCAATACTAATGATTAAATAAGTTCATACACAAAAATCAGGATAGGAAACATGCGAGGGAAGCAAACCATGAAGGCACAACTATTACACATCAATGAAATCTACCATTCTGCAACAGTTCCCTCACAAATGCAATATACAGCCAAGGATGATAGAGTAGCAGAAAAACTAATAGTTGTCGCAGCAATAGAGGAGCAACAAAAGATAATCAAACTCATATGGCTGAAGAAGAAGTATGAATCCCATGATGGTCGAATATCAAACTTGGAGGAAGAAGAGTTTCCCAATGTCCATATCAGTCATCACAGTGTGTGGGGGCACTATGTTTAAAATCTATGATGGCCCACCAACACTAAAAGACAAATTCCAAATGTAACTACATATAATACATTAAATTATAAACATTTTTTTTGTCCTTATTCCTTCATCATTTCGAAGAGGATAAAGACAAAAGTTTGTACATGAAAGGTCATGGGGGGGAGGAGGAAGGCCAAGAGTCAATTTGAATTTCAATAAATAGGGGGATTGTATCCAAACATGGGGCTTTTGGCTCATGGATATTTCATGTACTATTGCTGAAACTTTTTAATGAGGAGAAGCCTATTTGGCCAAGCTATTTTCTTGAGAACTCTTATACTTGTGTTGCATGTGTGTAGACTATTTTTTTGTGTTTTTCTTAGCACTCGGGTTATGTAGAAATGTAGTTCATATTGTAGACTATTATCATGTATGTTTTCTACATTCTTATTTCGTTTCTTCGGGTATTTGTGTAAATTCCTAGACATAGGAATGTAAATGCTAGACTGTTATGTGTTTGCAGTTATTTATCTGTATTCTTGTCTCTAATACATGTGAACTATTTTCCAAGCCATCGACAAAATCACATCTAGTTCTATGTTTTCTTTCTGGTTACCTTTTTTTTCCGGACACATGCATTTTATATTAGTTTCATCTCATTCTTTAGATTAGAAACCTTCATCGGTGGACTGGGCCATAACCGGTAAACCCTAAACCATAAATGGTTGTCGAAACAGAAATCGTATGGGTTCCCTATTCCACATGGTGAGAGGTATAATTGGGACTTCTCACTAGAGGTAACCCTTATTGTTTATAAAGGGCATTTTTCCCACATCAACACCACTCTCTTATAAAAATTTCTTGGAAACTTTACAAATCACAGGAAAACAAAAAAAAAGTAAATGTTTGCCTCTCTCAGTGATATATTAGTACAACATGACAAAACATTTGGTAAAAATAAGACCTATGGAGAAGATATTCTCTTTACCAACTCGAAAAAATATGAAATCTATAGAGGAAAAGGAACCTACAATGAAAGTATAAGAGGAAGAGGCACCTATAATGAAAGTACTAGAGGAAGAGGAAGAGGCACATACAATGAAAGTACTAGAGGAAGAGGAAGAGGCACATACAATGAAAATTCTAGAGGAAGAGGAAGATTCAATAATCAATAACATGGTCATGGTTGTAGTAGAAGCCAAGGAAGAGGGCACAACAATAAAAATAAACAATATTTTAGGAGATATCAAGATGCTCCTAACAACAGAACGGAAAAAAGTGGAGATATGACTCCAGTAAAGTGCAAAAGATAACTTCACATTGGCCATGTGGCAGAAGATTGTAGAACAAGGAATGAAAATTTTCCCCAACAAAAGAAAACTTTAACTCCAAATCACATTCCAAGTCAAATGCTTCCAATTCAACTTGGTATGTAAATAATAAAGATGATTATTATTAACATGTGTTTACAGCCAATTAGCAGTTGGATTTTTCAAGACTTAGTTTCCATCAACACACAAATGAGAAAGGATTTTGAAGATGATTGGATACTTGATGCAGAAGCTAATCAACATATGTGATACATAAAATATTATTTTTGGACATATCAGGACATGGAACTCAATCCAATATATTTGGAAGATGACACAATCCATACTCCTAAAGAAAAAGGATCATTCCACTTCTTTCTTCCTATAATTGGAAAATTATTACTTTATAATGTTTGGTATGTTCCATATTTTAAAAATAATTTATTGTCCTTGGCCCTCATTGGACAAGGAGGTCATTAAATCATTATGGAAGATGGTTTGATCAAAATCAAATTAGTGAAGAACAACTTCAATACAGTGTTGAATGGTTATGAATATGGGAAACTTTTGAGGATACAAGGCACAATCATTCCTCATAACTAAGACCTTGCAACATCAATGGGACTTATCCTCTAGCTCATTAAGATTATGGCATTACAGATTTGGCCATTTCAACTTTGTAAGCCTAAGTAAAATTAAAACAGAGGAGATCGTTAAAGGGTTTCCTACCTTCAAAAAGGAAACTTCCAAGTGTGAAGCATGTATAACTGGAAAACAAAATAGAGATCCATTTTACCCAAATACATGGTGAGAAAACAAATGTTTGTACACAGTGACATTTGTGGTCATATGGAATCATCTTTTGGAGGATGCAAGTACTTCATTATTTTCATTGATGACTTTACAAGAATGACTTGGGTATATTTTTTGAAGGATAGATCAGAGGCCTTTGAAAAGTTAATACATTTTTAACGCTTGGTTGAAAACTCTAACAAAGAGATAATTTCCACATTAAGAACAAATAATAGGGGAGAATTTACTTCAATTGAATTTAATGATTATTATAGGAAAACTGGAATCAAAATAAAGTTGACAAATTATTATACTCCACAATAGAATGGGATCACAAAAAGAATGAACAGATCTCTAATGGTAATGGAGAGTTCTATGCTTCATTTCAAGGGGTTAGGAAAAAAATATTGGGCATAAGTGGTTCATATAGTTGTCTATCTAAGGAATCTATCACCCACATCATCTTTAGATGGAATCACTCCATATGAAGCTTGATATGGTACAAATCCTTTAGTAAATAATTTTTGAGTTTTTGTCTCCACTTGTTATGCCTTAGTTCCTAAATAAAAAAAGAACTAAGTTGGAAAATCGTAGTATGAAATGCATGCTTCTTGGTTATTCAGATGAAAAGAAAGGATAGCAGTTTCTCTCTAATGGAAAATTCATTATAAGTCGAGATGTTGTCTTTGATGAAACTAAAATTCAAACTATAGAAGAAATTGAGAACCTCCTTAGTCATTTGGAGCAAAAGGTAAATCAAGGTAAAACAGTTCATCAAGACAAACCCAATTGGAATGAAAAACACTTATCCCCAAACATGAATGTTCAAGAGTTAGATTAATCTTCTTCAAATGGAAATTCTTCCTCAACTCATAACAGATCAACCAAAAAAAATTCACCACAAGGATAACACAATAAACCAAAATGGTTCACACAAGTGCTCAAAGATGTACATCCATATGAACATAAAAAAACAAGAACTAGAAATTCCTCCTCATCTCATTCCAATTTTTCCTTAATGACTCATGATTTCAATGAACCCACTACATTTGCAGAAGAAATCAAACATAAAGAATGGCAGTAATCCATGGTGGAGGATATGATTCAGTAATTGCAAATGGAACATGAAAAATTGTTGATTTTCCAACAGATGTAAAATCCATCAACTTCAAATGGGTTTACAAAATCAAGTATAAAGAAAATTGTGAAGTTGATAAGTATAAATCAATACTTGTGGAAAAATGATTTTCTCAAAAATAAGGCATATGTTATAAAGAAACATTTGCACCAATAACAAAGTGAAATACAATCAGAATGGTAATAAATTTGGTTGCACAACATGGTTGGACACTTCACCAAATGGATGTTAAAAGTGTTTTTAGTTATGGAGATTCAAAAGAAGAAGTCGATATGACTCAACCCCCAGGTTTTGAAGTTGAAAGGCAAGAGCACAAAGTATGCAAATTGATCAAAGCCTTATATGGTTTGAAACTAAGTTATATAGTTTAAGTATTTTCCTATCGTAAATGTTTTTAGAAATTAGTTTAGTCTAGTTTGTTATGATAAGGATACCTAGCTTTTATGTAAAGGAGACCTATCATGTTCATGTGATTATGTGATTGGTTGTTCACCTAGAATTTAGTTTAGATTTAAGCTATATAAACTAGTGCTTTCTTCAAGTGAGGTTAAGTAGGTTTTGAGTCCTCACTTCTCTTTGCAATCCTTCTTTTTATATTAATAAAATTATGTGTCTGAGAACACTTGTTGAAATTTATCATATATAAAATTTAAGGAACAATTATTTTGTAGATTTAACTATCATAATTATAATTTTATAAATATTAATAATAAGTTTAGTAAAAATGTTTAAGAACAAATTTAAAAATATGATTCAGTCAAAACATTTGATCTAATAAATTAATCAAATTGTGCAATCATTAATTGATTCATCTAATCAAATTTGTAAACATGTTTAATCAATATATTGTATCTTTCTAGACAAAAAATAATTCTCCTTGAAAAATAGTTAAACATTATATGGCACTAAATGATTATAAATTTTTGCAATCACAATCCAAATTAAATGATTTCATATAACTGAAGATAAACACCAATTGTAGTTGAAAACTTAGCTATGATGATAGCTAGGGTTTATGCAAGTTAAGGTTTGTAGGTCTGATGGATCGGTATGCAGAAATTTTGAATTAGTTTGAAGATCTATTGGAGGAATTCCATATCTTTGCATCACCAAATCCTAAGTATGTGAATTCTAGTCAAGGTTTCAAGTGACGGGATTCTTTGGGGTTGATATTTGTCTCAGAGAAGACAATATAGAACTTAATAAAAGTGGTTATGGAGGGTTTGTCATATATTGGTACTCAATCTATCATAAATGTTAATTCAGTTGATTCAGAGGGTAGTGCACTTGGATGTAGATTGATAATAGATCCAAAAGATGGTATTCACATGTTTTCTTCTCCTTATGTAAAGGAGGGGGAATTCTAGGTACGAGAACATCAAAGGGACCATTGGGGTATTTCTTTAGGTTCGAAGTTTATTCTTGGCAACTATAGGCAAGAGGATATTGGTGTCACTTCAATTAGAATTAATAAATATGTTGGGAATATTCAAGAGATAGAAATAGGGGTATTCTTGGATGATGTGGTATTATTGGTTGAGAATCCTCTTGAGCCTATGGAGGATCCTATGGTATATTATGTATAAAATGGTGGGATTTATAGTCCCAACTCTTAAAAAAATTGTTTTCCAAGTTTAACACGAAGTTTATGGAGTCTACCTCTCACAAGGGTTCAACATCTCTGAAAAATCTTGATTTTGGAGAGAAGAATGAAGATCTAAGGTTTAAGTGAGGCTTTGGTCTAAGAAAAAAAACCCTATAGGTTGATGCTTCCTTTCTTTCTATCTATCATTGAACTATTGCAAGGGTTTTAGTAGAGATTGATATTAATGAAGCTCTGGTGACGTCTATGGAGATTATGGTTGGGGACAAAACCCATTTGAAAATTTTAGATTATAGTAAGTGTTACAAGGAAAAACTCTCTATGGCTTGGGGTAAGACCACAGCATATGGAATGATGCCCAAAATCAACTCTACTCTCAAGTATGCTAGATAAATGGAAATTCCAACAAAACAAAGGCTAAGAGCCTACCTCTTTCGGACATCCATAGAAGACTATTGTCGAGCTCATGATTCAATGCTTCATACCTGCAACTTGTCCTCAACATTTGAGATACACAAGCATATGAAAACATATAAAGTGTTAGCATATAAACTAGCATAGTTCATTAACATGTATAAAAAATTTACCCATGGAAAATAACACAAATATTTGTAACATATAATTGGATGAGAAAAGAGTATTTATATTAATATTATCAGCAAAAGTGCATAAGTGACAACTTCCTGTAGCGACACTTGATGGAACCGAGAAACTAAGCTCCTCCACCTAGGCCTTCACCACTTCAATCCTCCACAAGGAAGGCTCATAATTTATAGGAATAATTGGGTTCCTCCTTCACAAAATAGGAAGAACCTGGGGGTTGAACAAAAGATAAGTTTAGACTTAAAGGAAAAGGGATGTAGGCCTAATATGAGGCGAATTTTCTCTAGAGTGTATTTTCTCTCCACTTTTTCTCTCCTTTCAAGGCTTGTATATGGTTCAATTTATATCCTTCAAAGGGAATTGAAGGGTTCAATTGGAGTGTTTCCAAAATATGAAAGGCCAAAGGGTATGGATCCTGTGACTTGGCATGGAAAACCCAAAATATTTTTTTAATTTTGAGCACAAAACCTGATGTACGTAGGATATAATGGATCAACCTGTAGATACACAATTTGTCTAATTGTAGCCCACGTGTATGCACAAAATTTTGAATTTGACTTTGTATTGAGCAAAATAGGGGAATTGAGTCTATAGAGGGAAAGGGAAGGCCACCAAAGCATGATGCATAAAGTGTGGAAAAAATTGCTATAACATATGCCCCCTAATGTGTGAGGTCAGAGGATCAATCATGATGGCCTAAATACATTATAATTCCCACAAGTGGAGTAGTGAGGGCCCAAATGGAGGAACTAGTCACCTGTCAGAATATTACAATACACATTGACTCTGTATACATGGATGCCAATCTAAAGTACACTGAAGATCTATGTGAATATTGAGAAGGTAATTTTTGTGTCCATGATTAAGCAATACAAAGTAGGCATATGTCGTAGGCAGTCATACTCATGAACAAGACATAGTGGATTCTGGTCTCAAAATCAACTAATACATCTGTATACAATGAAGTACAATCTGATCTTCCATGATAATTGAATTCATATAGGTACTAGTACATTGAAAGACAACAAAAGGTATGAGGTACTACTACTTTAAACTGGAGGTTGTTAGGACCCAGAAATGTCCCTTTTTCACTATATCTTTTACCCTTTCAAACTTATCATTCCTATGCTAAATGCCTATTTTAATACTGCCAAACCCTTTTTCCTAAGTTATGAGTCATTAATCTTTCTTTGATATTCTTATTCATTTAACACGTTTGATTGGTAGTATTTCTCATATTTTATCCATAAATGTGCAACTAATGATCAAAATGTGTAGAACAGCCAAGACTTAAAGAAAGATCGTTGATGTTACACCAATTGTTACAGTTGTGTGCTAGTCTTTCATGTTGTTACATGACTACAGCAATTGCACACCTTTCCCGGAAGCTGTCACACTTGTTGCAATAGATGCCCACTTATCCTAGAAGCTGTTACACCGAATGCAACACCAATCCTAAAAGTTGTTACACTCACTGCAACAGATGGCCACCGATCCTAAAAGCCGAATCCTGAAGAATGATCCTATGTTGTTACACGTTTTGTTTCACGCTAATTCTTTGTTCAGATTTGATGAATATGACAGATCTCTTCTATCTTATGAACAGCTTGAGAATATGGTATTCTCAAGGTTGTTCTAAATCCATTTTGAACTAAATGACTCTATCTTTAAATAGTAGATCTTTTGTAATCATTAACAACGAAGATTAGCTGTGGAATTGGGAAGTAAAGTGAAGTAACTTGTAATTTAAACAATCTTGGCAATTTTAATAAAGAAGGTGACTTGAGTTTCTACAACCTACTATGATCGCTTTGAGTGGATTCAGTGAGAAGGAAAGGGCCCACCTTCCTCACAAACTCCTCTCTGTTTTGTTGTTTTAGATTAGCTACTTTGATTTATGTGAATAACTTGTTAGCATTCTTAGATCATAATTGTTGTTACAGTTCAGTTCCTTTCTGTCAAATGCGCATTAGTATGTCTCATGAGAATCAGAAGTCAAGTGTTGTATGTTGTTGGAGAATTGTCTTTATGTACTAGATAAAACATTTCTTTCAACAAGAAGTAATTAGAAGTGTGAATTTACTCCCTGCAACTAAAGTAGATTTCCTTTCTGCAATTAGCATATAATTCCTTTCTGCAAGGATAAAATAAAAAATCAAAATAAGATAGATAATCCAAGATTCTTATACACTTATCAATCTAGATTTCAATTAAGCAAGCGTGAATTCAATCCTGCAACAGTAGATTAGAACTCCATCTGTGTCAACAACTTGTGCTAGTGTTTAGTTTTCCAAAAATCTGTTTTCTTTCAATACTGCAACTTGATTAATGTTTGCTTTCATCAATATAGCATAGATTGTGCACAATTATCTTGCAATAACAAAACTTCCCTGGGTTTGACAATTTATATTCAACACCTTAATTATCTATTTATTTAGACAATTAAAGTGCCCAACATTTCGGCGTCGTTGCCGAGGAAGATAATTATAGATTTTTGTAAGCACATTAGTTTTCTTTTATTAGGAATGAATAAGTCTGCATGAATCGAGGAACAAGAGGACGTATTCCCAAAAATGATAACCCTACAGGTACCATAGGATGTGGAGGAAGGAACCCTGCATTGGGAAGACCAACCTTTGTTGATGAGATTATAGCCAGAGAAGATTATTCTTTAGGATCTATCTTCCACCCTTCAAATCCTACAAGGAGACAAATTCCTCAGTCATCAAAACTGCCCCAATTTGAAACATTGCTTTCATCAAGGGATGAAGCTGAAAGTTTGTCACCAACAAATCAGCAAGAAACGCTGGAGAATATTGAAGATCGAGGAAGTATAGCTCGGCCAAGAGAAAGACCAGAAGAAGTTGTTTATCAAATTAATAGACAGATAGTCACTAAGGAGGAGTGGGATGCTTACCATATTGAGTGGAATGAGAGAGAAGCCATGGAAAATCAAGGAAATAATGAAGAGGAGTTCAACCGAGATGAGGCCAAAAATGTTCTATGAAACTACTGTAAATCAAATCAATTCAACCGTAACGGCAAACGTTGTAACAACAAATGTTGAAACAACAACAGCTGAATTATTTCCCAAAGTCAATTCTAAGAGAATCACTATAGAAATCGAACCTGGAAAAACCCTGAACATCAATCTCGATTTATCTATTGTTGAAACTCGTCGATTGATGAAATTACTAATTGAACATAAGAAGGCATTTGTCTGGGATTACATGGATATGAAAAGAATTTCTTTTGAATTATGCACCCACCATATATACATGAAGGAAGAATGTCGACACATTTTCCAACCCCAAATGAGGATGAACCCTAATCTTAAAGAAATAGTTAAATAGGAACTCCAGAAACTTCTCAATATTGGATTCATCTATCCTATATCGGGAAGCGAGTGGATTTCATCGTTGGTTATTGTACCTAAAAAGAATGGTAAGTGGAAAGTATGTGTGGACTATAGAGCCCTGAATAAGGCCACACAGAAGGATCATTTCCCTTTGGCATTTATTGATCAAGTTCTAGACAACCTAGCTAGGAAAAAGTTTTTCTCTTTCCTAGATGGATTCAGTGGCTATAACTAGATAAAAATTGCTCCACAGGACCAAGATAAGACCACCTTTACCATCCCTTTGAGGTACATTTTCCTACAAGATTATCCCATTTGTCTTGTGTAATGCGCCAGCCACTTTCCAAAGAGTTGTAATTGGTATTTTTTCTGATAAGGTGAATGACTATATGGAGATATTCATGGACGATTTTACACCTTATGGTATTGATTTTGATCAAGCTTTGACTAATCTGGAAAAAGTGATCAAAAGATGTATACAGACTCATCTTTCTTTAAGTACAGAAAAATGTCATATGATGATGAGCGAAGGTGTGGTGAATTTAGGTAGACCGAACCAAAATCTAGGTAATTTTGTACATTCCAACTCCAACAAATTAGAAAGAGGTATCAAGTTTTTTAGTGCATGTTGGATATTACAGGAGATTCATTAAAAAAAAATCCAAACTTGCCTCTCCCTTGTTTTTCCTATTAACAAAAGATGTTGACTTTCATTGGACTGACAATTGTGAATTGTCTTTTACAGATCTGAAACATAAACTATCCACAGCTCCCATTTTGAGAGGGCCCAATTGGGCTTTTCCTTTTTACATTTCTTCGGATGCCTCAGACACTACAATTGGTGTAGTACTAGGGAAACAAGAGGACAAAGAACCCTATTCTATCTACTATATTAGCAAGAACATGGCTCCTGCTGAGTTAAATTATACAGTTACTGAAAGAGAATTCTTGGTAGTAGTTTATGCAATCAATAAATTCAGGCATTATGTCACTGGTTATCCTACCTTTATGCATACTGATCATACAACAATTAAATATCTAATGAATAAACCTATTACTAATTCCATAGTAACAAGATGGTTGTTATTACTTCAATAATTTGACATCACTATAGTAGATAGACCAAGAAAAGAAAATGTGGTTGTTTAGTTTCTCTCAAGACTACATATAAATGATGATAATTCACCATTAGATGATCCATTTCCAGATGAACATTTATTTTTCGTATCTGCTCACTCACCTTGGTATGATGACATTGCTAATTACTTGGTTGCAGGGAAGGTACCTCCACATCTGTCCCCAAGAGAAAGAAGGAAAAACATGCATAAGAGTGCTCGATATAGTTGGATAGAGGGATACCTTTTCTACACAGGACTGGATCAAGAAATCAGGCGATGTGTGAGGGATGATGAAGTTTATGAGCTGATCAAAGCTTGCCATGATATCCCTTGTGGGGGTCATTTTGATGATAAAAGGACTGGACATAAAATTTTAAGGATGGGCTATTTTTGGCCCACCATATTTCAAGATGCCAAGAAGTATGTTCAGGCCTGTGACAATTTCCAATGAATGGGTCAGCCAAATCATAGGGATGAGATGCCTCTCCAACCTCAAGTAGTGTTAGATCCTTTTGAGAGATGGGCCATGGACTTTGTAGGGCCCATTAACCCACCTTCTAATCAGAAATTTTATATATTAGTCTATACAGATTACATGACCAAGTGGGTGGAGGAAAAAGCACTCATCAAGGCCTCAGAAGAAGTTGTCTTAGCATTCTTATTTGAAGATATATTTTTTAGGTTTGGAATTCCCAGAGAATTAATAACTGATGGAGGACCCCATTTTACATCACATAAGTTTGAAGCCCTACTCTATCAATATCATGCTTTACATAGAACAGCTTCTCCATACCATCCACAAGGTAATGGCCAAGTAGAAAGTAATAACAAAGTCATAGAAGATGACAGTGAGAGAAAATCATAGGGATTGGTCTGAAATATTGCATGAAGCTCTATGGTCTTATCAAACTACTTGGAGGAACACAACTGAGTTTTATCCGTATGATCTTGTATATGGAAAAGGCCATGTTTTCCCATTGAATTCAAAATCAAAACCCTAAGAACTGCATCAGCAGTCAACCTAGACTTGACTATGGCACAGAAGGCCAGACTGCAGCAATTCAATGAGATTGATGAAAAGCGTTTGGACGTTATTCATCAAACCACAATGATTCAATAGCAGAGAATAAAATGGCATGACCGAGTCATCAAGAAGAAATTATTCCAAAAAGGGGATTGGGCTCTATTGTATGATTTGTGCTTTAAAGAATTTCAGGGTAAGTTGTGTACACGATGGCTTGGACCTTACGAGGTAGACATTGTTTTTCCCAATGGGATAGTCAGGTTAATTACTATTGATGGATCCAATACACAGTTATATACAAATGGTCATCGCTTACGCCTATATCAGCGTCCACTTTCCAAGGATGAATTTAAATCGAGATGTATTGATGATATAGATTACCAACTTTTAAAGGGAACGAAGCCTGCTCCTTCCCCTTTTGAACTTTTAGACATTTTGTTTTCAAATAAAATTTTGTATATAAATAAGTTGTGCAAATTTGAAATTTTCTGGTTTTGCTTCATGTATTTTCATTTCTCTATTTTTCTTTTTTTATAATAAATTTAGCCTAGATAAGTATCAGGTAGTTGCTTGTGTGCAAATAAACTAAAGAATAGAAAGGTAGATTACAGAGGAAGAAGCCAAAGGATTAGTTTTTGGAAGTTTAAAAACTTCCTAAAAACTAAGTATTTCTTTGTTCGGGCCGATTTACATGCTGTTACACCCTTTGGTCGATTTCCATGCTGTTACACCCTTTGGTCGATTTCCATGTTGTTACACCCTTTGGCCGATTTACATGTTGTTACACCCTTTGGCCGATTTACATGTTGTTACACCCCTTTTGGTTGATTTCCATGTTGTTACACCCTTTGACCAATTTACATGATGTTACACCCTTTTGGTCGATTTGCATGCTTTACACCTATTCCCGACTCTTTTTCTCTGCATGTCGTTACACCCTTTTACGACAAATTGGCCAATTTACATACTACTACACCTAGTGCCAAAATTCTGGCCAAAATATCTGTTGATACACCTACTGCTAATTTTCCTTTTGGCTATTTTATATGTTGCTTCACCATCTTCTTAGCATTTATTCCATTTCTACATACAACAACATTGTTGTTTTGTCAATATTTCTGCCATTTTTGAAAAATTACTTTATGCTCTCTGTGTCCCACAAGAACCACTTCATCATTACTTAAACTCCACATCTATAGATTTTCAAGGGTTTGATCATAGAAAGGACCCCACTTATGCTCCACTTGTCATATTGTCATTTCTCACATTCAGGAGTCATCTCTCATTATTGCAGCCACTCTGTGTGGATCAAATGGCGGTTGGATAGTGCAGTTACTCCAACAACTAAGTTCAGGTGGTAAGTTATGAGGTACGCTTCTAATCTTACATGTCTAATTGATATGAATATGAAAGAACACTTTCATGACTACCCGATCGATTGTCCTAATCTATTAAACCGTGAGCCAATAAGATTAGTTGGGGGGGGGGACGAAAATCCACTTGAACCTAACCGCAAAATTCCTTTTTATATTTCACCTCTGCCACCTTCTAACCCCACTTATTTTGTTGTGACACTATATTCTTCATGAAAATCCACGATTGACTTGCTCTGTCTCTATTTTAGGTGTTTATTTCTCCTCCTAATTTACTGTCTAATACAAACACAACCTCATGGGAGGAATGCCCGTAAGATATGAGCCAAAAAATATCAATACATTGTTGTTGCACCCATATGTTTATCAAATATTTATGCAGGCTAGTTGGATTTCCTATTTTAAGAAGTTGTAGGAGTTTAATGAAGTAGAAGTCTTACAGTTCAGTCAGAATATCGCAGACGGCTATTCATTAGTGCACGGAGTGCAGATTCCAGTGACAGAAGATAGCATAGCGGTTGTGACAGGATTGTCGACCACATGAGTCAAATGGTTTAACAAGAAAGCGCATCTTCCCAATGCACAGAAGGGTTTTCTCATGGGCAATGAGAGAGTATATACCAAAGGTCGAGGTGCAGATGTCAGTTCCTTACCAGATCCATGGGGGAAGTTATCAAAATTCGTAAAAAGGTACATTACATGTGAAGGGAGATATCAAGTTGTCTATTTTTCTGATTTTGTTTTACTATCACATTTGCAACATCAGAAGCTAATAAACATCCCTTACTACCTACTTCAATCCCTGCATAATATGGCTCAATTTGTTAATAAATCCAAGAACCCCATGAATTGTCTTTCAAATCATAGACTAGTAGGATTGTTGATTCATAATGGAATGGGAATTCCTAATGAACCATTACTTGAGACAAATCCTATGCATGTTGTTACAGCTGACCCGGAACAATTGAATCATGTACCCTCAACTACACCAGCAGTTAACACCCTGACTGTAACTGCTCGTAAGTCAATTCCGAACACCAAATGAAAAATCCTAAGCACCGCTCAGAAACACCTTGATAGTCTTGAACCAGAACAGTTAAACCCTCTGCCCTCAGTGGTAGTTGAGCCAGTAGTCGACAATGAAATCCCTAGACCAAATCATGAGCCTCATCCCTCTGCTGCAATATTCGTTGTTCAGGAATTCCCTTGGACCCTTAAATCTAAGAAAAGGAAATTCCTTCCTTCTGTCTCTACACTACCCAGGACAAGAACTAGGTCAGAGAGATCCATTGTAATAGAAGCTCCAACATCCACTACAACTGCAAGTACCTCGATTACTTCTCCTATGGCACCAGCAACAACTCAAAATTCACCTATTGTTGTAATCATAGTACCAGTATCTACTGTATCTGCCAATGAATCAATTTATCCAGTCGACAGAAGAAACTCTCATAGTGCTACAACCGTAGTTCAGATCCCTATTATCATTTCTACTGAATTGCCTCAAAAAATCAAACCTAAGCCTACAAGAAAATCTAAGAGCAGCATCAACATGGTTGTACCAGATGCTACCACAAAGTGTCATGAGTTTTCTCATAGTCAGACCCTACCAGAATTTATGGAGGTACGTATTCCAGGTTTCACCTTGTGCAAGGAGTTTCAGGCTACCATTTTATCATTACAGGAGGAATGTACACAAGTTACAGTAGAATCATCGGCTCTTCTTGATGATTTTGTGCATCCCTCAATGACTGATGAAGTACAGGTTATACCAGACCCTAGAATTCTAGAATTTCCTCCCTGTATAGTTGATGAAGAACACCCTCCTTCTTCTTCTCAGATTTTTGAAGAACACCCTTCCTCTCTGAAGCCCACAAAAAAGAAAGACAATGATTGTGTCTCTACTTTACTGAGGAGGATAATTCGGTCAACAAGGTCTACTGCAAAAGCAATGGGATGGAAGGATATGGAACATGGAATACCTATTCTTCGTCCATTACCCTCCCTTACTACAGAGACTACTACACCAGAACCAATCCCCTCAGATGACATGGTTGTTACACAAGAACCAGTTTCCCAGGAAGAGATTGTTCAGCAAGTTACCTCCATCCCTAACTTAGTTGTTACACAAGCACCAGCTATCCAGGAAAAGACTATTCCACAATAATTAGTTAGGCCATAATCAATTGTTGTACCGGAACAAGTCCTGGGTGTATCTTCCACACAAGAACCAGTTACACAAACTTGTGATCCTTAAGGGATGAATTACAAGTGGATCGTCAGAACAATTCATAGGGGATAACCTTAGACATATTATCACTTAGAAAATATGTTATGGACCAACATAGAGATATCATGTGCTCTAAATGTGGTAATCTCTATTTTGAGGCAGGCTATAAAGTAGTAAAAGTACCAGTCATTGGCCAGCCTGAGGAACCAATCAACCTCTCAGTTAAGACAAAATTTGACCTTACTGCTCCACAAGAACCAGTAAGAAAGAGGAGATCTCTACGTAATAGAGTCATTTTTTATTCACCATAGCTCAAACACAATAACCTCTATTTCACTCTATTCTTAAAGATAAGGCAAGCAAGACAAATTTTTGAGCTAACATATATTGGGGGTACACATAGTTTTGCACACAGGCACTTAACGAATTGTCTTAGCAGTTTGCACGGGAGGAGTCATCTCCCTACTTCAGATTTAGTGAAAGGTTTGAAAGTGTTTTTGCATGAGGACATGCAATGTCTTCAGTTGGGGGGCATGTTAGGACCCAAAAATGTCCCCTTTTCACTATATATTTTACCCTTTCAAACTTATCATTCCTGTGCTAAATGCCTATTTTAATTCTGCCAAGACCCTTTTTCCTAAGGTATGAGTCATTAATATTTATTTGATATTCTTATTCATTTAACACGTTTGATTGGTAGTATTTCTCATATTTTACCCATAAATGTGAAACTAATTATCAAAATGTGTAGAACAGCCAAGACTTAAAGAAAGATCGTTGGTGTTACACCAATTGTTACAGTTGTGTGCTAGTATTGCATGTTGTTACACGAATACAACAATTGTGCACCTTTCCCAGAAGTTGTCACACTTGTTGCAACAGACGCCCACTTATCATGGAAGTTCTTACACCGACTGCAACATATGCGCACCAATCCTAAAAGTTGTTACACTCGTTGCAACAGATGGCCCCCCGATCCTGAAAGTCGAATCCTGAAGAATGATCCTTTGTTGTTACATGTTTTGGCTCATGCTAATTCTTTGTCCAGATTTGATGAATATGACAGATCTCTTGTATCTTATGAACAACTTGAGAATCTGGGATTCTCAAGGCTGTTCTGAGTCCATTTTGAACTAAATGACTATGTTTTTAAATAGCAGAGCTTTTGTAATCATTAACAATGGAGATTAGTTGTGGAATTGGGAAGTAAAGTGAAGTAACTTGTAATTGAAACAATATTGGTGATTTTAATAAATAAGGCGACTTGAGTTTCTCCAACCTACTGTGATCTCTTTGAGTGGATTCAATGAGAAGGAAATGGCCCACCTTCCTCATAGAATCCCCTCTGTTTTTTTGTTTTAGATTATCTACTTTGATTTATGTGAATAACTTGTTAGCATTCTTAGATCATAATTGTTGTTACAGTTCAGTTCCTTTCTGTCAAATGTGCATCAGTGTGTCTCATGAGAATCGGAAGTCAAGTGTTGTATATTGTTGGAGAATTGTCTTTCTCTACTAGATAAAACTTTTCTTTCAACAAGAAGTGATTAGAAGTGTGAATTTACTCCCTGCAACTAAATTAGATTTCATTTATGCAATTAGCATAGAATTCCTTTCTGCAAGGATAAAATAGAAAATCAGAATAAGATAGATAATCCAGGATTCGTATACACTTATCAATCTAGATTTCAAATAAGCAAGCGTGAATTCAATCCTGCAACACTAGATTAGAACTCCAGTTGTGTCAGCAACTTGTGTTAATGTTTAGTTTTCCCAAACTCTGTTTTCTTTCAATACTATAACTTGATTAATGTTTGCTTTCATCAATCTAGCATAGACTATGCATAATTATCTTGCAATAACAAAGCTTCCCCAGGTTTGATAATTTATATTGAACACCTTAATTATATATTTATTTAGACAATTAAAGTGCCCAACAGAGGTCTTCTATGCTAGATATCGATGGTGCAAGTCTACATCGCGTGAATAAAGGAGTCAAAGTCGAACACGATGAGACTTTGTTTGATTACCAGTCATTGAGGTATACCATTAACAAATGCGAGACAACCCACTGATGATGAAATTAGGTGTTAAGGAACAAAGTACATTCAACAAGTTTTAATAAAGGTGTTGAGGTTGAACACTTGAGGAATCCATCAAGCAAGAGACATTGAGGTATACCCAATTGTCAATGGTGAGAGAACCTGACACTGATGACTACAAGCCTCTAGGTACTCTTAAGATTCTAGATCTCAATTCCACAATAGATGAGATGAGGTTGATGGTAGGATATCCATTGAAAGGAGAGAATTAAGGTATCTCTCATCATCCATCACGAGATACAAAGCTATACTTTGATAATTAGGAAGAACTCAGACAAACAAAATATGCATGAATCAATGACCATGTGCTTCTCTCGTATGCACCAGATGAAAGTAGTACATGAAAGAGACCCTATGAATAGCAACCAGTAATGAAAATTGTCGATAGAGGTGAGGAATCCACCAATAGGTTCTAATGGAATCCAAGACACAGCACGAATCCCAATGTGTGAATAGATTTCTTGTCGTCAAACACAAAGAAACCACCCAGTCAGCGACCAATGAGGAGATGTCATATATTGGGTTCAAGGTCACCTACCAATGATGAAAGTAGGCCCAAGGTGCAAGGTAGGACAACAACTTCATGTGATTTTGAAATTCACTTGTAAGGGAATGACCAACATGCAAAGTCAAGAATTATGAGGAATGGCCAACACAGGTTTAGACTTCCTTTGAACCAGAGCATGAGACAAATGGATAACTTAGGCATCATAGACTCAAGACTAATGATAGACCAAAATTTTTTGATGCAAGAGGTATCGAAAAACTCTCCATAGGGACTAGAAGAATAACCAGTCAGAGGAGACTAACTCTGAGTAATGAGTACAAATTCCTAAGACCATACTAAACCCAAACCTTTGATGAATGGACTCAAAAATGTGTGCTATGTTCAAAGGCAACATGATTGTTGTCAATAGGAGACAATATTCTTTTCCCACCTTTTCTTTTTTTGTTTTTTAAATGCAGAAGAATATTATGATATAATAAAGGAAACGAGTGTCATGAAAAAGTCAACAAGTTCCATGTAGTGGAAGATATTCATGCGCGATGTAAGGGAACACGTGCAGGATATGGACACTCGGGGGGATGTTTCCTCCTAGGGTAAAGGGTGTCAAGTTGCAAAGGATATATGGAAGGCACTGCTTGGAGAATGTTGGGAATTGTTAGGGAAATAGGATTATAACAAGAAACAGAGAGTCGGCATTAGACTTAACAATGTGTGCAGGGTGATGAAATGCAATTGCAACTCAACACTAGAAAGAAACTTCCAGTAATGTTATTTTTCATAGATTTAGTTCCCTGGGCCCGAAAAAGAATAAAATGATACCAACGAGAACTCTTCTATCCAATGGTGACTAGAGTATTCATTTTTCATAATTATTTTATTTGGTCTGGAAAAAGGTTAAACTTATACCGAAATAGATGTCCATTCAAAGCCACTTAACGAGTGTGAAAGAGACAAGCTTACTCAACAATATTTTCATTTTAAAGAGTCTAAAAAGAGCTTAACTAAGACTTTAGTATGTTTTTATGAGCATCACATAATGGAAGGAGTCCCATAGGTAGTGGTAAGAATGAGATTGAGTAATAATAATGAGGTTCGAAAGCAAAGTAATAATGGGACTACAAGGGTCTCACGGACCTATGGAGTAAATTTTGCATGGGAACCAAGTGGAAAAAGTGTTCTAACTAGGGTACCCATGTTTGGTAATCCTCTACTACTTAATAATAACACTTCTAGTGACAACGAGAAGGTTATGTGTTGCTAAAAAATGGGTTCATACCTAGGTAGATGAAGTGTGGTCATAGACAATGCATAAATGCAAAGGTGAGGTGAAAACCTATCCTATATGCTAGTGACAATTTATACCTGTCAGAGGCACGAACAGTCTAAAGAACGTTGGAAATCCATTATACCCTAAAAAAACCACTTCCAACCAAGTCTGAAACTGCATGATTAGTCCATATGGTTTTAGAAATAGGGAAAATAGGGAGAAAACTATACAAAGTGGTTAAAAACTTTCTACAAATAGTAAAAATAGCAAGTTTTACCATGTCATTTTGAGTTTTTAACCCACATAGTGTTTGTTATGCCATTTCACCCACGATATTTGAGTGATGATTTCAGGATCTACATGCGAAGAAATTGGAAACCGTCTAGACCAAGTAATTTCCCATCTCATGCTCTTCCATTTTCATGGTTTACATTTTAATTTTAGTCTTCGATTTTTTAGTTTTGGAGACTGTAAAGTAGGAAAAGGGGTGTGCCTAGGCTATAGTTCATCGGGTCGCGTATACGACCCCATGTACGTGGGAAAGGTGAAGCATGCCCATGTATATCAAGCCCTATACGTGATTATTCAAATGGTAGCCTGCATACAACTCCATGAACATGGTTTTTAAGAAAAATGACTCAAAAAATTGATGTTTCCTTTGCAGGATGGTGATTGACTAGAGAGAAAGAGAGCATGAAGATGTTGATGTTGCAGTAGAAAGAGATATGAGGGCCCCAAAATCCTTGAAAATATGTGGGCTCTATAAATTTTGGGCCATAAAAGGAATGAGGGCACAAGCGAGGTTGCTCCAAACGTTGACAAGCTATTGGGATCCGGAGGCGGAGGCCTTCAATCTCAATGAGAAACCATTGAAAATTGAAGTGGATGATATTTATTTCATTAAATATTTGTCTCGTTGGGGTGAGATGGTAAATCTCAAGGATCGAAGGGCTGAAGGTGGGATGACTATAAAAAAGTGCATCTCCACCTATTGTGTTGCAGATACAGAGAAAGTGGGGAGCCAACTCCCTATTAGGTAAATTGAGAACCTGAGACTAAATATTATCATCCTAGTGCTTAAACAGATATTGGGATTGGCCTCGTTACATTAGGCATTGAGGTTGCTTATGTTTTATGTTGTGGAATGTTTGTGGCCCGCTATTTATTATTGAAGTACCTCTTTGTTTTCCAACATGAAAATCCAACTCACGAACTACAAACTTGGGAGGATGAGGAACTTTGGGTTTACCTCCATTTTGTGTAGTTTTTTCTTCAAGAGGATTCCATCCCTTAGTCCCAGAGTCGAAATTCTTCCACATGGTCTACACAATCCATCCATGACCCGGTGGACTGAGGTGATGAGGCAGTTGGGAGGTGGTATGGTACCAACCCCCTACAATGATGAGTTCTTTCACTGTTGATGACGATAGATCATTTCCATTGATTACTATCCCTATGAGGGGATCAACTACCAAGGGGATCGAGACATGTCATTACCACCAGGATCCGCCTTCAGGGAGATCGATAATAATTTTATTTTTTGTATATTTCATGTTTTTTTGTTTTTTTATTTGTTGAGTGAAAAACAAAAACAAAAATGTTTTTTGCATGGTATCATATACTAACAGTTATCTTTATTATGCATATGGGGGACCATGAAGAATGGATGGATACCCATGACATTGACACAGGGGCCGAGGGGAGGAGATGGTGGGTGGGATTGTAGAGAGAGTACTTCAGAATGTGCAGGACAACCTATCATGTATGACACATTGGATTCATATGGTCCAAGTCAAGTATTTTCATAAGGCTATGCAGAGGCAGGTTGTAGGTGTACCCTGTGTGTGAGTGAGACTCTTTCGACGTCTCATTAACGTAGTAGTGTGCTATCATGAAACGCACCCGATACCATAGCAGTAGACACCATGGTCATTTTATGTACCTTCCATATATATGTTTTGAAGGATACTAACCTAATTTTGTACTATGAAACCATAGTTTTTGGACTTGATGAATGAAATACAAGAATTGTTTGGTCTTCGGATTTACTTATGGATGTGTGTTTTCTTTGCTTGGTTATGTAACAAATTCCAATCTAAAACGTAATTAGCATATGCATCGGATACTTGATTATAAATTCTAGGGACATGATTATAAGTAATGAAATCAAAATATCGTTTCAGAAGTCTTACCTAAAGGAATCGTCGGAGTAGTGTAGGATCCCTAACTTGGTACTTGTCTTCCAAATGACACACAACTAACTGGGAATCTAGGAGAACCTCTAGAGATCGAAAACCCTATGAAATGGAGTCACGTAATAGCTCAATAATTGTGCTATACTCAACCACATTGTTCATCTATGGCTCCATACAAACACCTCCTGAAGACACAAGTTGTTCGTCAGGTGAATATATAAAAAAAAAAGCGATGGAAACTATGTTCCAAGTATATGAATGACATTGTATGTGAATACTAAGAACACCAATGATTCAATTGACATATGTCAACCAAGGGGAAACTCAATAAGAAAATCAACGACACAAAAGGATCGTAGAAAACTATATACACTAAAGTACAATAGTATAAAAATCTCATGATCGAGCTCGAGGGATCAAGCACAATACTTATTGAGATAGAGCCCAATTGTGGGCTCCTTCATCATATTCCCTTCATAATCCTCTAACTCATAGGATCATTTTTCTAGGACACATCTCAATCTATAAGGACCATGCCACATGGGGTTGAACTTTCCTGCTCCTAGCGGTTCTTTAGCTTGGTCATAAAGAAGGACCAAGTCACCCTCAGCATACTATCGGGGATGGATAGATTTATCATATTGAAACTTAACACAATGCTTATTTTCCTTGATAGCTAGAGTGCCATATCGACGTTTCTCATTGAGTTTCTCCAAGTGTATAATTCATTCTTCGAGATCAGTCATGCCAGGTAGGAGCTCAATTACTAACTTAAGATAAGGGATCTTTCATTCAATGGGAAGTACCAACTCCACTCCATGAACTAACTGGAACGATGAAAAACACGTGGAAGTATTTACTGTAGTTTGGTATTCCCATAGAGAGGAATCACATGCCAGTTAGATTTACTCTTCCTGACATCTTTTTGCAAAATGGATTTGATATATTTATTCATGGCCTCCACTTGGCCATTTTCCTGGGGATAGTAGGACGATGAATGATCTTTCTTGAACCCCAATTTCGATGCCAACTCTGTCATCATCATGTTCTAGAAGTGACTACCATGGTCGGTGACAATATCCTTTGGAATTCCAAATCGAGCTATAATCTAGTTGAATATGAAATGTGTTGCAATCTCACCGTTGGATTTAACTATAGGCATGGCCTTAGCCCACTTGGTAAAATAATCCACGGACATGATAATATGATGGTGCCCCCAGTCAAGGTTGGGTTGCAATCCATGAAATCCACCCCCCACTTGGTGAAGGGTGTTGAAATAATGTAACTGCGAAGAGCATTCTTATTATTTTGTTATTGGATTAAATCCCCATTGTGGATTAATCATGTCATTATTATTATTTTTATTGTTAGGTTAATC
>JZKD02S1853199.1:248347-258554 GCA_000966675.3 Picea glauca
GGATAAATGTTGTGTACTTGTGGATGTGTATTTCTTAGTGATCTTGTGGTTGTTATGCTCTTATCTTTATGAAATGCAAAGAACTATAATATCAGCATAAAACATTAACAAAGGGAACAACGGTAATTACTAGGTGTAAAGGGGTAGGGTGTGAGTGTGTCTTACGAGTGAACACCTGGCAAGGGTGACACTTATTGACCGCTTCTACAAAATATTTAAAAATCAACAGCCAAAAATAACCATATCGCAATATATTTTTGTTTGTCACAAGCCCAGATAAGTGACCACCACACGCCCCACTATGACAGTCATTAAGTATGACTTCAGCTTTTTTGTGAGTCAAACAATGACACAAAACATAATCCACCCCTCGGTGATACAAAGTGTCACTGATAATGAGGTATTTTTTGGATTGATGGCATATACGTCATCGGTCATCTCTCAAAATATTTTGGGGAAGCTTCAGAGTCTGAAGATATATTAAAATATCTCCATATCAGGGGTCCGAAGACGAGATGAGGAAAATGTGTTCATTAGAAAATGATTCATCATAAACGGTATCCTCATCCTTCCTAGGGAAATATAACATCAATTTTGCAAATACTGGTGATTTCTTGGATTTTGCAGAGACAAAATTGAGATTAAACTCACGTAAAACCACAATCCATTTATTGTATTTCCCCCCTATGATATGTCTTGTTGGGACATAATGAAATGGATTGACATCGGTGACCACGGTAGTCTTGTGAATTAAAATATAATGGCATAATTGTTGAACCGCATGCATGGTTGATAAAGCTTTCTTCTCCATGTGAGAGTACTTAAGTTTTGAACCAATTTGATTTTGAATAAGATAATAGATAATTTTCTCATGGAGCTCATCATCCTTCTGAACGAGAACCATACCAATTATCCCTTTCGATATGGCTATATAAATAAAAATATATATACAATAGTCTAGAGTAATAAGAAGAGGTGTCGACAATAGGGCCTTCTTAAGGACATTGATGGGTGTTCTATATGCACTAAAAACACACTAAAAACCTTCAATTAAATTGTCAACCCGGGGTAAGTAAACTTAGAGTTGTAGAAAAATATATGCCAAAGATAGAAGGGATGGCAGGATTATAGTCTAACTAATGAAAGCATCTATCTAAGGCTAATCTAATCAAGCAAACCTATCTAATTAGAAAACCCGACTAAGCAACTTGAAACTAGGTAACCTAAGTACTTTTGGGCCAAGGATCAATGGATAGTTCCTAAGAAAGCAAGTAAAACCCTATGTAAAGCAAACTAGTTCAACAATAAGCAAAAGCAAACTACTAAGCATAATAAGAAAATGATAAAAGAAAACTTCTTTAACTTGCCAACCTACATTCAATGAGCAACTACCCTATGAAAGCAAATAAATAAGCAAGTAAGCAAAAGCACCTATCTAACCTATTAAAGCAAACAGACAAGTAAGCAAAGACACCTAACTAACCTACTAAAGAAAAAGACAAGTAAGCAAAGGCACCTAACTAACCTACTAAAGCAAAAGACAAGTAAGTAAAGGAAACTAATTACTACAAGTAAAAATTCTCATTGAACAACTATCTAGCCTAAGAGGCAAGTGGACTAAATGCATAATGCAAAACTATTTCTCTTGCATGAAAGGAAATCTAAATGCTCAATGCAATGCATGAAAGGAAATGTATTCTATTGAAAGCAAGAAAGGCTACCAACTAATTCTTAATCCATGGTAAGCAAACTACTATCTATCAAAGCAAAGTCTAACTAGCCTATAGCAACAATAAAACTATTTTCTAAACTTATAAAAACAAGAAACTATCTCTTCTAATCTATGAAAGCAAGAAACTATCTTTAATCTATGAAACACTCAAATGTAATGCTAGTGGTTGTGTGAATGCCTTCGGTGGTGACGGATGATATCTCGATGACATTTTGACAACAAAGGACAATTCCAACGGTATAAACTCAACACTAATCTCAATGGAAAAATGAAAGGTATGGATTAAACAATCTAAGGAGAATTTAGCCATGACAAAGATAATGTTAAATACCTTGCATATTCATGTATGAACCATCAACAACATAACAAGGTTATTATTCCAATTCTACACTATGTAAGCAAACTAGATTCATTCATTAACTAAGAAATTCAATTGCACTTTAATTCTAAGAAAGGAAATTGCGTGAAATAAAACTATACTATGTCTATTTTAACCATTCAAACTATGATAAGAAAATGAATTAAAAACAGAAATTGAACTATGAAATTAACAAGTAAATTGACAATTACATTAACCAATAAATAAGTAAATGAAATCTATGTAAAACTAAGATAAGCAAACTATAATAACTGGAAGTAAATCTACCCATCCATCAATCCTTGTCAGAAGAAAACCCAAATTAAAACTATGTTCTGTTCTAATTAAAAATATGTTCTAAACTTGACTGTAAAATTATAAAAGAAAGCATCATTTAACATCTACGTTGCACATGGGGTTAGTATAAAGAGAGAGAGATTTGCAAGTCTTTTCCTAGTCTATAAAATCAACACATACTAACACATATCATCATCTAACCTGCAAAAGAGAAGTAAAACAGGAAGCTACAACAAACTAATTAATTAAATAAAAACATGCATATACATGAAATAAGAAAGAACAATTTGAATTAAGAAATGCATAAATAAACATAAGAAAAATCACCAGACTGTTGGTGGGCCCCCCAGCAACTTGTGGCTACCTCCTACAAACACACCATGAACTTAACAAGATGAATTCACCATGAAAGTTTGAAAACGCCGTTTTGGCACAATTCTGGCAATGTAAAATACCAAAACGGAGAAAAACGCATTTGTCTCTAATATAATGGCTCTTCTACTTGGMTAACAATCTTCTGATCATCCTAGTGGTATTTATAATGTTTACATGCCAAGTGGTCAACCACAGGAGGTTCGAACCACTTCTAAAATTGGTAAATTTCATTAATGGTGCCCTAACTGCCGAAACAGAGCGATCCAATAATCACCCTCTTTGAACAACTGAATCTAAGTTGTCGGGAGCTCAGTAGCTAGAGGGGATAAGCATGAATAAAACCCACATTTCTGATTCGCCCATCACTGGTCGCCAATGCCATAACCGCCAAGTCACCCTACATTTTTGTGCAGGAAGAGGTGTTGGACGGAGTGTCGGATCGAGTGTCGGAATGAGTGTTGGAAGGAGTGTCGGATCAAGTGCTGGAATTAGAAATGTAGTGCGTTTTTGCCCTGTAACACCAGAAAAATGTGATTTATCTCTTGGAAGCATAAAAACATGATGAATTATACTCTATACAATCATTAAACATGAATTATACGTACCGAGTGTTGATCATACCATTTTATCATGAAATTCTTCAAAAAGCTCCTTCAAAAGATGAAAAACACATATGTACATGCAGAAAAAGTGTATAATAATTGTCATAAAAATGATCATATCTCGGGCCCAACAATCATCAAAGGACTCTTGGGCTCGCTCATCCCATACGAATGGAGTATCCTTTTTCAAGAGACACATGAAACCCTTAGTGATATTGGCATAGTTAGTTATAAATCAGGGTAGGAATTTAGCTTTCCCCTGTAAACCCTGAAGTTGTCAAATATTGTGTGGGGGTGGAAATCGAAGTATTGCCTCTACCTTCATGAAGTCTACCATGATACCTTGCTCAGAAACTATGAATCCCAACATGCGACCTGACCTAATGTAGAATATGCATTTATGAGGGTTTAATCGAATACAATAGTAACAACATCTTTCAAACACAAGTCAAAGATGAGTTGGATGATCCACTCTCTTGTGAGAGTTAGCAGCGAGATCATCCAAATAAGCCTCGACTACATGTTTGAGGTCATGGAAATAAAAGTTCATAGCCCACTGAAAAGTTGCTCCAGTGTTTTTAAGGCCGAAAGGCATTTTTCAATATGCAAACGTACCACAAGGACATATAAACATCGTCTTATGTTGATCCCCAGGTTTAATTTGGATCTAATCGTAGCCTGGAAATCCATACATAGAAGAAAATACCTCACTCCTGGCACACTCGTCAATAATATGATCGATAAATGGTGTAGGGAAATTGTCTTTAGGACAAGATTTATTCACGTCTCTGAAATCCATACACACCTGGATGGATCCTTGCTTTGTATCCACTGGAACGAGGTTGGATACTCATTCAATCAAAGGAACCAAGTAGATGAATCCAACTTTAATTAGCTTCTCCACCTCTTCCTTAATTGATCCAAGAGGATCTCGGTGGCCACCCACCTTGTCCAACTGGCTCAAAACATTTTTTTGGCAACTTACTATTTTTAGCAATTGTTTAGCTCCTGAACATCCAGGGCCATTTTGAGGGTCAAACGACACTTTTTCACGATCAAGAACCTCAATGATAGACAAGGCTCTAATTGATCCCCTGAAATGAAGCTCCTCCTCAATACCTTTTCAATGAGCTTTCGTGTGCCCTAAACGGAGATTGTATGCAAAATTTACGACCATGAGAAGTTGATGTACTAACTTACCCCAACGGGGCCCACATGACTTTTGGAGATTCATCTCCTAGGGTTAGGTTTTTGGATGTATAGGGTTTTAGCATTCATGTTTATTGTAAAAATGCCTTTGGAGCTTCATTGTACTCATATTCTTGTGACTGAGCATATCTGTCACATCTCTTCTTAGATATAAGATGTCACCATTCTAGCAAGCTTGTTTCAACCTACATTTTAAATTTTTCAGCATATTTGTTATTTAATAGAAGTCAAGTTTTACTATATCTTTGTTATTGTTCATTGTGTCTGTGTGTTAATATTGTAAATCTGTGGCTTTCATTTCATTCCACTCATAAATCCAAATCAATGGTATCAGAGCAGTCTGCTCCTTGTTGTTTTTTTAATGCATGTCCTCGACGTAGTTAGGGTATAGAGAGTTGGGTCTCAAGATTATTTATCTTGAGTACAACTGCTCTCACATGCCCAAGAAACCATCCATGGCGGGAAAAAATAAAGATGATGGGATAGGAGATCCTTTCAAAAAAATTCTTGAGGAAGCCCTTGAGTGACAGAGGTACGAGATGATGGACAGATTTGCACAAATCCTTCAACAATTGTCGACAAGTGAAGCATCCACCTTAAGAACAGGCATTTCCCCCTTCAAGGTATAGATCAATGTTGCTATTCATATATTTGAAGGTTAAATAGATGCAGATGTCATAGATAAATGGTTAAACCTTATTGAAGGGTATTTTTCTGTCCAAAACTTTTCCGATAGAGAAAATATTACATTTGCACCCCTCAAGGTCGTCCCCCAATTCAAAGATTGGTGGGAGACCTTTTGTGATCAAAAGGAAATAGAGGGATCCACATTATTTGTAGTTTCACCCACTTGGTGTTCCTTCGAGGATGATATTAAGGAGAATTACTACCATGTTGGAAGTTATAACGACTTGTATACAATATGGACCACACTGTGATAGGAAAGAGACCAAATAGTGAAAAAGTTCACTAATTTCTTCCATACCTTGTGCACCAAGATGGGTATCAATTATTATGAGTGACATCTGGTGCTCAAGTACCATAGCGATATGAATAGATACATCCAGACATAAATTGATTTTTTGGACAACTCATCCTTGGGCATGACCTATCGATATGTCGTCAAAATCAAGCATAAGTTGAAACAAAAGATGTGGCAGTTTGGGTCTGGGAACCCCTCACAGCAGAATCATGGCAAGGGAATCCCCAACCCAAAGAAAAAAGGATAGATAAAATATGGGAAACCTTATGACAACCATTCCAAGCTACAAGCAAAGAAGGTTAATGGAAAGATGAAGAAAGATATCGGGAAGTGGTGCAACTTCCATAAGAGCCCCTGGAATAATATTGTTGATTGTCACTTAAAGAAGTCATTGGTGGTTGAGGTAAAAGAATTTGAATGAGATGTGGGTTCCAACTCTGAGTCAGAACTAGAAAAGGGGAGATGGATCATTGACGCAGAACCCAGTGCCACCATTGCTACCACTAAGATCCAACCTGGTGAACCTGATGAGCCAGAGGAAGGCAAACACCTCTTTCACTCACAGATGTGGGTAAAAGGCACTCCGCTACACTTCATTGTTGATAGCGGTAGCCAGAAGAACCTCATATCAACAGAGGTCGTCAAGTGGCTAACCCTTTTGACAACGCCGCACCCACAGCCCTACACCATCGGATGGTTCTGTCAAGGAAGTGATCTTCGTGCCAGCCAACAGTGTCCTATGGCATACAAAATCAATCCATTCAAAGATGAGGTATTGTGTGATGTTGCTCCCCTTGAAGTTTGTGATTTTATTTTGGGACGACCTTATTTATGGAAACTACATGTTTTATATGATTCTAGGCATCGCAATGTTATTATTACTTTGAACATGAAACTGTACGGGATACCTGAGGTAGTCCACCTAGTGTTATTTCCTTGATCTCTACCAAGCAATGAAGGGAGGTCATTTCTCAGACCAGGAATTTTATCTTCTTCATTATTTTCTCTCAGATTGAGTGAAAGGTTGCAGCCAAATCCATGACCTTTGTGGTCGACCTCTCCATGCAGTAGAAGCAAGTGTATAAGGTACTGGAAGAACATACATCAAGCTCAGAGTTTGAAATTGCCACTCATCAATAAAATAACTGAGCTCTAGGTGAACACGAAGGCGAACCTTTCAAGGGGTTTGTTAAAAAAAAACATTTTAGCCATATCTTATCACAATGTACTTTCCACAAACCTCTCCATAGACCCCTCATGGCGGTCGCAAAGCAAAATAATCACATACATATACAAACAATTGGCAGGCAGTTTGAAGGAGCTACAAATGTTTCAATACTAGGTAATGGAATTAAGCAAACAACCATTCTTTTATATCACAGAGAGAAGAAACCATCAAATTTTAATGACCAAAGATGAGTGAAACTCGAACAACATTTTCCATAATTATTTTCTAACAAGCATAGCAACAAAGCATCACATATTCTAGACACAATGTCATTCAAACAGTGAGGAAATTTTGACTATGAATCAACTTGAACACTTAAATTCCAACAGGGAGGAACTCCATTTAATATGGATTTTCACAGTTGAAAACCACATACATTTATTTAAACTTTGGAAAGAACGCACAACCCATGATAAAATCTATGAGCCAACATCAAGATTTTATTCTCAGCGGAGCTATGCTTCATAAATGGAGAGGCAAGAGCCATCGTACCTGTATGAAAAATTCCAGGAAAACAATGAGCGTGACTCTTCTTTCCAAGGATGAGAAAACGGAGGCAACACCAGCCCAAATGTGAACCAATTGAGGGTGGAAACCTTGAGGTAGGGTTAGAGTGACGTGCAGTAATTGCATGTTGTTTCTCACATTAACTCCATAAACCACATCCAAGTACGAGCGCACCAACTCATAGTCCACTATGTGTGCCATCAAAACAAAAAAAATCTCATTTGCCACCTTCCAATAACTCATATGCATATTTTAACACTTAGCACCAAATACATCCAATGTCTCGCATTCCTCACTAGGGGAAAATCACCACCCTATAAAACTTAATCAATGTCCATAATAACACAAGAATATCATAAGTGTGATATGCCATAACCATATATAGCCCATGCTTGGAGTTTGAATTAACAAATCAAAATGTATATGTACCAAGGATAAACCAAGATGTTCATTAAGACACCATTTTCCCTTTTCCCCTTAAAAATTAAATTGAATCACCAATATGCCATCATTTTCCCATTTCACTTGGACAACGGTTTCGAATTTTTTAAAACTGTAGAGTCATTTTTTCAAAATAGACATGAGCGCATAAGAAAATGAGGCCTCCTTCATCATTATTCACATACGGGGTCCCACCTATTTGAATGCAGGGATTCCATGTTGCGCTTTTGGGCGTCAACAAACTGACGAATCCACCAGGAAATCTATTCCTAATAGATATAGAAATCAGAATGTCTAGTTTCATAGACCGGTAGGAGTAGATGATAGAAAAAACTACTAAAAAGAATAGTTATGAAACAAGGGGAAAAAGATGGTTTAAGGGAAATAATGAGACGTGACTTTGGGAATAACTTATGGAAAGTGATATGTATGAGCGAGTTTGGTCATGTATGAATAGCATTCGAACAAGATGTAATAGATAATGCTTCTTAAACTTTCAAGGAGAATGCTTCTGATATGCTCTTGAATCTCAAGATGGAGGGAAGAAAGGGCTAGAAGAAACATGGAAGAAGACAAAATCAACTATCCTACAACAGTATTGAAAGCAAAAAGAAATTGCAGTGATGTCTGAAATAAGGACATCGTGACAGCCATGTGTATCTTATTTTCATTGATCAACAATATTTACATAATGACATTGTTATGGAAAAACTGATCCAGACTTTATTTTTGATTATTACGAGAAGAAAACAACAAAAATTGAAAACTTCAGTAGAAATTGAAAACTCAACAAACCAAAGTAAAAAATAAAACAGTAAAACAAAATACTATATACAACAATCATTTTTATACAAGCTTTTAACGATCAAGTTGGTTCCACATAATGTTTCAAGTGGGAACCATTAGTATTGTAAGAGAAAAATCACTCTTCCAAATCCTTTAGGACGTATGAGTTTGCGCCTAGGATAAAAGCGATTTTGAAAGGACCTAGCCATAGTTTTTGGAACTTAGAATGTCTTCCTCTTTTAGCATGGGTCGAGTCCCATTGTAGGACCTTGTCATAAATATTGAATTCAACAGCTTTTGCTCATCTGTTAAAATGCTTCTTCACAATTTGTTGCCTTCTTTTTATGTTCTCCAAGGAAAAATTCCTTTGTTCTTCTAGGGCTAACAGTGCATTTATCCTTTCAGAAACATTGGAAGAACTTAATTCTTTAATCTGTAGCATCATTCGTAAGGAGGAAATCTCTAGCTTGGTGGGAAGAATAACCTCTTGACCATATACAAGTTGAAAGGGAGTACATCATGTACTTTATTTGGAGATTGTGTGATCTTCCCAAAGAGCATAAGTGAGAAGTGTGTGCCACTGGTGAGGTTTTTCTTCTATAATTTTCTTTACGATCTTAACCAGATTCTTGTTAGTGGACTCTTCTTTCCCATTTCCATGAGGGTAATAAGCAAATGAAGTGAAACATTTGACCCCTAACTTAGCCATTAAATGAGTCAATTTTGCAAAAATGAAGGCTGGGCCATTTTCTATAATGATCTCTAATGGAATGTTAAATCTGGAAAAGATATTAGATTCTAAGAAAGAAATTACATGTTCATCATGTGCATGTCTAAGAGGGATAGATTCGGTCCACTTGGTAAAGTAATCGGTGGCTATCAAGATAAATAGATGTCCCGTGGAAGATGGAGTATTGATAAGACCAACAAAGTCTAGGCCCCATTTTTAAAAAAAGGGAAATTTGGGAGGATAGGTTGTAAAGGAATGGAAGAAATGCGTTCTTTCCCAGTGAATTTTTGGCACTTATCACAAGATCTTGCAAATTTAGAAGAATCATGGAATATTGTATGCCAATAGTAACCATTTCTTGTGATTTTAAAACCAGTAGCCTTAGAAGAAAAATGGCCACCAATGTGAATGACAGAAGGTGATGATCCATGAATTTCACGTAACAATTTATGTGCTTCTTCATCATTTACACATTGAAGTAACAAATTGTTGGTTGTGGAGCTTGATTATCTTCCTGATTCAGAGGTCCTTGCTTTCAGTCGTGTTTATACCCCATGAAGTATTTMCACCCCAGAAGTATGTACACTCTTCCACGCGGGGGAGTGCAGAGGGGGGGTACCCCCTCTGCGGGATCTGGGGGGTCTAGGGGTAAGAGGACAGCGTCCCCCGATGGGGGTTCGGGGGCGAAGCCCCCGAAGCAAAAATTGCCTTATAAAAGTATATTGTAATTTCATTGTAAATCTGGACCGTTCATTATAAGGTTGCAGATCTAATGGTAGAGATTATGTTAGGGTTTTTTCCCTAGAAGGCAACCCTCTTTTATGAGGGAAATGTATTGCAGCTAAGTATGAGGGTGAATATTGTATTCTGAGAGAGGAGACTGTGAGAGAAAGAAGAGGAAGTTACAGCGGGTTTTTGTTGTAGGTTGTATCCCTTCATTTGCTGGATAATAATAAAGGA
>JZKD02S1853199.1:261936-294191 GCA_000966675.3 Picea glauca
TTGTAAATCTGGACCGTTCATTATAAGGTCGCAGATCTAACGGTAGAGATTATGTTAGGGTTTTTTCCCTAGAAGGCAACCCTCTTTTATGAGGGAAATGTATTGTGGCTAAGTATGAGGGTGAATATTGTATTCTGAGAGAGGAGACTGTGAGAGAAAGAAGAGGAAGTTACAGCAGGTTTTTGTTGTAGGTTGTATCCCTTCATTTGTTGGATAATAATAAAGGAAGGACCTGGCAATTTCTCTGGTGGATGTAGCCCACACTGGGTGAACCACGTAAATCTGTGTCTCTCTTGTATTGTGTGTCTTTTGTGTTTTTTTTCTGCATTTGTTTTATTTTATTGCTCCGTGGTCCTGTTTTTCGAACACAAACCATCAATAGACCTTATAAACAAAAAGTCTCCTAAAATGATATACTTGGAAGCTACCAGGTGAATTCTCTTTCTCTAGTGAGGATCCAGCTCATTTGGACACTTTTGATACTGCAAATAATACACCAAATTTTTATACCAATTATGTTCGAATATAGCAAGATTTTGATTTTCAATATAAAATAGAGTTGAAACAGGATTATCTTGATCGTCAAGTTCTTCACTTAGTTCAGGATGTTGAACTAAGTGAAGAGCTAGGTCTCGTCCCTTGATTTTCTTTGAAGTCATGATCATCAAATCATGCTCCTAAATTTTGGCAAGATAATGTGCATGTTTTTCTGAAAGATAAGTTTTTGAAAGAAGAAACTTGACAGCAAGAAAAGGGACTCTTACCTGTGTATGTTTTCCTAAAATAAAGTGGTGAATTTTTTCTATAGAATTAACAAGAGAAAAAGTGTGTTTCTCAATATAAGAGTATTTTATTTCATCATATGATAAAATCTGGCTCATGTAAGCTACATTTTTTTCATCATTTTGGTCATCACTTTGTCAGAGGATAGCAGAAATTGCTTCCTCGGTGGAATTTGTATATATGATAAAATATCTCTCAAAATCTGGTTTCTCCATAACCAGTGCAGAAATGATTGCTTTCTTAATCCTAAGGAAATCATTTTCAATGCCATCTGTCCAAGAAAAAGAATGATATTGCTTCAAAAGATTATGAATTGGTTTAACCATGACAGCAAAATCAGGAACAAACCTACAGACAAAATTAATAATGTACATGAAAGCTTGAACTTATTTATTAGAAGTGGGGGCAGGAAGGTTTAGAATCACAGTAATCCTTTTGGGATCAATGAATCAGAAACAATATGACCGAGGATTTTTCCCTTTGTGACATCGAAAATAGATTTGGAAGGATTTAAAGAAATTCCAAATTTTTTGCAATGCATGAGAACATTTCTAAGATGACCAAAATGATCCAACCGGTTCTTTGAATAAAAAGTCAAATCATCAATATAAAATGGGATAATTTTACTGAAGAGATCATCAAAATCTATCTACATAGCTCTTTAAAAAGTGGCACCTGCATTAGACAAACCAAAAGGCATGTGTTCATAATCAAATGTGCCCCAGCATGTAGTAAATGTGGTGTTGTACATATCAGTCCTTTTTACCTTGATTTGATTATATCCAGAAAATCCATCAAGTAAGGACATCATTTGTGACCTTGCAACCTATTGTAAAATCATTTCCATATTAGGAAGCAGAAAATGGTCTTTGACACTCGCTCTATTCAATGCACAGAAATTGACACATAATCTGATCTGGCTAGTAGTCTTCTAAACATGGACCAGACTTGAAACCCACTCGGAATACTTAACCGAAAAGATTATATTAGCTTTTAACAATTTTTTCAATTCTTTTCGAATAGTAGCTTCAAGTGCAGGGTTAATAGGTCTTTGTTTTTTCCTAACTGGTTTTACCGCTTCCTTGATAGGAATGGCATGCTATATGAGAGTAGGATCAAAACCATGAATATCCTCGTATGACCATGAAAAAAAATCTTGAAATTCACGGAATAGTTCTGTGAATTTTTCTTTTTCTTCATCAGAACATTGGGCACCTAATTTAATGATCTTTGGAGATTCAGGTGTCCCAATATTCAAGGAAATTGTATCATCCACTTTCCTTTTCGACACATCTTCCTTATGTGCTTCTTTGTTGCCTACATCACTCGATGAAAACTAGATTTCGATAGGATTCAATCCTTTAGGAAATTTGTCATATTCCAAAGATATGATTTCTTTAGGCTTAAATGGTTTGTTTTGTATGAAAGCGCAAATTCCTTCATCACTCGAGAAAACCTACCATGATTCTATGTTATCAGCGATGTGAGGACGATATAAATATTGGAACGTATAATCAGGTCTTTGAGGTAAAATTTGTCGGGTAGGATATGTTACAAACACATATAACCTATCAGACATTGAATTAAGTTCCCTCTTAACATGAGTGATGTTAAATGATAACAAATTTGAAATGAGCATCCAAACAACTGGGGTATATTGTTTAAGCAACTTGTTTCTTGGCAAATAAATATTATGTACAAGGTTCACAACAAGTTCAGAATCACCAAAAATTGTAAGGTGGCCAAAACCAAGGTTATATTCATTTTCGATGCCTAACAGTTAGGCCTTAAACTCGGTGACATTGTTTGTGCAAGAAAATTCTAACCTATAAGAAAAATTGTGGATTTTACCTATAGGAGAGTGATGGGTAAACTATATATACTAATTTCCCTCAATTAAATTGCCAACTAGAATAAGTAAACTTAGAGTTGTGACACAATATGAGTCAAGGATGAAAGAAAAACTAACGGAAATATTAACTAGCTAAGAAGATGGTTTTCCCTAGGGATCAACACTCTTTTCAATTTACAATTCTACTTTAAAAGATGACTTTTAAAATCCATTTAAACAACATATTCTATGTTAAATAACCTTTAACTAATGATATTTAAGGAATCTAGGATTATGAACTATCTAATCTAAGTAAGAAACTTTCTGAATGAATAAGCAATCTTTGAATAAGTAAACAATCTGTCAGAATTATCTTTACAAGTGAACTCTATTCTTAAATCAAAAAACTCACAATTATTTTTATCTTGCAGGGAATAAACCTTATCTTGACACTAATTGAAATCAAGAGTGTTGTAATAGTACTCAAATGTGATGATTATGTCTATGGTGGTGAATAACATCACGATGGAATCTAATCACTAATGACAATTCAAGTGGAATCAACTCGATGCTAACTTCTATAGAGAAATGCAGAGTATGGATAAGGCGGTCTATAGAAAGTTTTTCCATCATAAAAACAACATTAGATGTTCTTGTAATCCATATGGTCTATAAACATTGTGCAAAAGAGATTCAAAATCAATCACTTTCTATATCACATTGATACTGGAAAATACTCTATACATAATTTATAATTCATGCAAGCCTACAAACTCATAACTGGTACTAATTAAAAATCATAACTAGGATGTCATTGAAAATCATAACTCAAAATCATAACTAGGATATCATTGAAAATCATAACTCAAAATCAAATTTTATCTTATCATGTTGATGCTAGAAACGGGATTAACAAGTTATGCAAACCTACAGATAGTATTTGAGGATTACAACTTAATGAAATGGACATTGTCTAAATAGCTACTCTGCAAAGTGATTTACAACTTATGAAACAGAGAAAAGAGACATGATGGCATAGTAAAACAACTTATAAACAAATGATTTACAACCTGTAATCAAGGTATTAGGAATCAAACTATAAACAAGTAAACATGGATGTCTACAAATTCTCTGTGATACACATACAATCCAGGAAGCGAGTTGCAAGTTAGAAGATATATACATAGTGATATGATTTAAACAAGCAATTCGAAATTAGGAGGTTATGAAAACCAAATGCGAAAATATAAATATATATTGATATGCACAAGCTACCCAAACCACTGGTGGGCCCCCAGATGGTCGTGGCACTACTTCAAGGTAAAAACACAGTCATAGAATCAATATGACATTGATATTAATCAACAAAATAGAGTTTACAACGAAATTGAAGAAAATGTCTATGTGTATATATAAAATCGTGTTTCTTCATGGCATAGACAACAATTATTTATAAAGTTTATACAGAGCTTGAGAGGTTGACCACTGAAAGGGTTGACACTCTCTAAAAACAGAAATTCATTAAATTTCATCAATAGAACATATCTCCTCCAACAACCTTGTGTGCTCAAAATAGTGGCCGTTGCAACTACTCAAGTCTAAATGTGATGAGTTCCATAGCTGGAGGGAGTGAGTGGGCACAAAATCCATGTTTCTAATTCACCCATAGAAGCTTGTCGATATACTAACCGCCAACTCCACTGCACTCCGAGTGTCGGATGGAGTGTCGGTTGAAGGTTTGGATGGAAGGCTAGATAACGTTTTTGGCTTGTTGAAAGCAAACAAGAAACGTTAGGACATTGTAATCATTCAAGTGAATATGAATTAACATAAAATCATTACAAAAAAATGATTACACATACCTCGTGCTATTCCATGGAAAATTGATGCACAAAACCTAATAATACCTTTTAAAAAGAGCTAAATAAAATCATAGAGTGTATAATTTTCATATGCAAAAGAGATTTGGTCATTGGAAAAATAGTCAAAACACCAAATCAACATGTCTCCCATGCCTAAGAGTTTATAGGTCCCTTTACAATAAAAATGGATCACCTGACATCGCTATACTTGTGAAGGAGGGGGTAGATTAGCTTTAGAAGCTTCTCCCTCATGCTCTGGGGACTTTGGATTAGGCCTTTTGTGATGTTTCAATTACATCATGAGACTATTATTGGTGGTAGTCATCTGATGGACCAATCATTGAAGAGAGTTTACTTTTGCTTTCAGGACAACATTGTCATGGTGAAAATGTTGTTCCATAGTTTCTCGTTCTACCAATTGTTGAAGCAACTGAGCATTCGCTTTTTTCAATTGCTCAATACTTGGGGTTTGATCAGATGGCTCAAGAGAGGAAGGCTTAGGCTCCTTGATAGATGTAGAAGGTATATCAATTTTAGAAGAAGGTATAGGAATCTAGGAGGAGGGAGTAACAATGTTTTTGTGAGGAATACTTGATGTAATAGGTTTAGATTTTATCTCTTTATCAGGCTTAGACTCCTCTACAGAAACTCATTTAATTTTTTTATGGGGGATCTCATGGTCAGAAGACAATTGAATAGGATCCAAAGTACTTGGAGGTTTTATATTGGACTTGCCACTCATACTTCAGGTACTTCTTCGAAAGGATTTCCCCTTGAATCAATTAGATCCTCTCCTCTTTGTAGGAAATGAAGGAAAATCTTAATGAAATGAATCATGTAGTTTCTTTGGTTTAGAATTGAAAGGTGTTGAGGTAACTGGGATTTATGGCAGGTTTCGTAGTCTTCTTACCAGATGAGGCTATAGGGGAATCAATAGTTTTCTTGGCTTCCTTATTAGACATGGATATAGTTTGAACTGGGGGATTTGAGTTTTTTGAGAGTGAGGATTAGGTGGGGTAATAGTCCCTGAATCGATCGACTTTTTTCTTGTCTTAATTGTGAGATGGGGATTCAAAACTTGGTAGAGGAAATCTTCCCATGTTTTACTCTATTTTTTCAATTCTGATATAACAAGCAATTTAATGAGGCCATGGTGAAATAAAATGTGGTGAGGATTGGCCAAATTTTTGCAGACCTAGAAAGACATCTTCTCGAGGATTTTCAGAAAATAGAAGGGAAAATCCAAGGGTTTGTTGAATTGAATATGGGCCAAAAGACGGAAATGACATGCTTTAAAAATAGAGTACCTACCTTCACAGGTAATTATCCTGGTAATTACAATCAAAGGGTTGATTAATTCATATTTGATCCACTCTTTTGAATACCCTTTGGCTCCAGAGACATTTTAGTATTCGGGCTTGAACACCTTGTTATAACTTTGGCATGGAATTTGATGGTGTTTGAACCACCGGTCCCCAACTCGTGGAAATTTTGTGGTTGAAGCAATGGATTCTTCAGAGACCGAAAAGAACAAAGACCCTAAGAGAGAAATTATCCCATCAAACCCAAGAGTGAAATGGAGAAAGACGTTGTCATCGTTCCCTTGCAGACTAGCAAATAACGATCCCCAACCCGCGCGGAGGAAGACTTCTTGACACACTGTGAATTCTAGAATGGCCAGTAGCTCAGTGTAGGAGGATGGTTCATGATGGTTGGGCATGGTTACAGAGCAAGGGATGAGAAGGAGGCTGGAATCAAGCAGAGGGCGAGCACGATATAGTAAGTAGAGGATGAGAAAAATAGACATGGTATGAGAAATTGAGGCAGAGTACCCGTTTCTTAATGCAATTGTGATGGAAACGGTTGAATCGTGGGTGAATTCGTCATACACGATCGCCATGTGTGATCATAATTGAGTCAATTTTGAATTTGAATGGTTTGTACTTTGGAGGTTAAACAAAATTGTGTAAGAAGTTAGATCAATGTCCAAGTCTTCGACTTGGAAATTTGATCATAAAATGAATTTGTAATTTTAATTTGATCACAAAATGAAATTTTAAAAATACACCATTTAATTCATCTAATTCATCACTGCAACAGGCATAATCAATTTGAGTGATCATACCTGAACGCAATTGTGATCATTTACAATACCTCATCTGATCCTCCATATGGCACTCCATTCAGTCTTACAGGTGACACTCCATCCGATCCTCCATATGGCACTCCATCCGGTTAAGTGAAAATTGTCCAATATTAAACGGACATTCGCCCATAGCACTCAGAATGGGTGATTTCTGGCAGGTATGGTGAATAGGAGCATGGATAGGATGAGCATGAATAACATTATAACACCCATTTTTTATTTTCTTTGTTATCGATCTATAACAATACAACGATTTTTCCTCTTCTCATTGGCTTGTAATACAAATGGCAGTGAGTGTTTAGCATTTGTTACCGATCTGTAATCAGTACAAGGAACATTTAAGTGTAAGAAATATTTCATTGCATTAGATATAAACATAAATCAAAATGCCCAGTAGGATTATAACACACAAAGTTATGTCAGTAGTATAAAACTTATCATACCAATACAAACAATTGTTGATATAATAGCATGAAATATTGTAAAAAAAAAAATGTGACCAAATTTGATAGAGATACTACTTCCTCTTCCCATGGCTTGTAATACAGATGGCATTGTTTACCATTTTTCAGTTCAGGAAACCCCTCCCCCACTCCTAAGTATTGTGACACTTCAAAATCAAAGATGTAGCAAACCGGTCAATTCTCCCAATAGCCTAAGATTTACAATTTCCAAGTGTAGAGATAAATTTTACACATTAGTCTGACAAGACAGTTAAAATATGGCCCCACCTATAGGACAAAACATACTACAGATAGTTAAGAAGAGGTAGGAGAGAGAATCTTAATATTGTCTTAAAGTTAGTTCCCAATGGCAAATTGATGGACTTCATTTACCTTTTCTTAACCATGCATACTTATTTTCAGCTTTGCCTACAACTAGTGTCGTACATTAGGACAAGTTTTAAGATTAGGAATTTTATTTATTGTTTGTCAAATCATCACCCTCTCTAGGTAGAATTCCCCACTGCCAGCAAGCCTGTTCAATACTCTAACGGGTTTACCTAGTCATACCATAGGCCAATACCCGCTGCCAGCAAACTTGTTCATTATCCCGATGGGTTAGCCTCTTACACCCTTTTATAGCAGAGACGGGTCCACCATCTTTTAATATTTGTGTATGAATATTTATTTTTTCAAGGAGATGGGGAGGCAGCTCTGACAATTTTTTTATTTTGGAATGGGATGGTATTTAAGTTAGAGGATGACTCTTCTTTATGTATTCCTTATAGATTGCACTGATGTAAGGGATACTTAAGTGGGCGTAGATAATCTAAATATATGGTATAGTCAAGGATTTTTAATGTGTAGTGGATGGTACCATTGGAAAATAGCATAAAGGTATCTTCAGTCCCTACTCACTTTCTTCTTCTTTTTTGAAATTATATTGATGTTTCCATGGTTCACCGCTAATCAAACCTTCTTGCTACTCTTTCATAAAGATACTTTACTCACCTACTCAAGGTTCTTGGGGAAATTGTACTAGTAACCTCTAGGTTTGATAAGACAAAATGTCACTTCCTTATATCCTCTAGTGGTGGAGGTTATGAGCAACTTCCATGAAAGATGCCTTGAGAGAAAGGAAGATAGAAATCTTGTAAAAATGGATAATTTAAAGAAGGCAGTTTCTAATCATAATAAAAATAGTCATTATCCAATTAGTGCTTTAAGAGGACAACATAGTTAAATATAGCAACATATTCTTTCAAAGTAAAATACTTCCCTTTCTATCTCCTTGGAGTTGCCCACTTGTTGTTAGATGAACACCTACAAAAATTTCTAAAATTGTTTATCAGAAGAAAACACACTCTAAAATATTTACATATATACAATCAAAAATCAAAAGGTTTCAAGAATAGGGGGAGGGAGAAGAAACTTCCCCATCCACCAAGGCCAATGCCTTGTCGGCTAACATGACCTGTATAAAATATTCTTTAGAAATGGGTCTGTGGTAAAGTTTAAGTCGATGTCCATTCACTACGAAAGAGACTTGTCCATCATCAATTGTTTTTATCTTAACATCCTCATTATCATACATGGTAACTACCTCATAAGGACCCAACCATCGACTGGTAATTTTTCCTTTAAAAGTTTTGAATTGGGAATCAAACAAAAAATCCCAATCACCAAGTTGAAATTGTTTCTTCTTAATAAATTTTTCATACCACTTGCTCCTCTGGTTTTGAACTAAAATTGTCCTTTGGATAGAATCTTGTCTAATCTCATATAATTCGTTCAATTATAGGGCTCGTTGTTTTTGTGCTTCATCTAAGTCTAATCCCAATTGTGAATCAATACAAAAATTCTTTACTTGGAATTCAATTGGTAGAAGTACTTGTTTTCCATAAACTAGTTTGTATGGAGTATGCCTAGTGGTGTTTCTCCAGGTGGTACGATATGCCCACAAATCCTATGGAAGTCTATCATCCCAATATCTATGGTGTAATTGGACAGTTTTGGTTAGGATATTTTTCAATACTTTATTTTTGGTATGGAGAGGACTTACGATGCTTTATTCCATATTTTTTCATTAATTCCTTCATCATCTTAGAAGTGAATTGTGTACCCTGGTCTGTGACAATCTCACGAGGAACACCAAAGCGGGTAAAAATGTCTTCATAAATGAAATCAACAATAGATTTTGCAGTATCACTAAACAAGGCTTTTGCCTCTACCCACTTGGTGACATAATCTATGCAAACCAAAATACAATTCTTCTTACGAGACATGGGGGAAATTGGTCCTACAAAATCAAGGGCCCATTTCTCAAAAGGTTCTATCGTAACTTGGGCATGTAAGGGAATTTCATCAACTAATGTGGGTCTTCCTATCCTCTAACAGCTATCACAACTTTTCACATATTTGGCATCATCCTTAAAAATTCTAGGCCAATAGTAACCTGAATGTAAAACCTTATATGTTGTACGTTTATCGGAAAAATCTCCACCACATGGTCCATCATGACAACTTCACAGGATTTCTGCTATCTCATCTTCCCGCACACATCTACTAATAATCAATTATGGTCCAATACGAAAAATTTCATGGCCAACCCAGGAGTAGTTATCACTTTGTGTTATAATTTGACGATTTTCATGAGGTGACAAATGAGCTAGTAATTTTCTAGTAGCCAAATAATTTTCCATGTCTGCAAACCATGGATTGTTTACGGAGATGGAAAAGAGATTCTCATCTGGAAAATTATCATCAACAGAAATACTATGACCCTCATGATTAATGTGTGATATTAAATCATCTACTAAGTTCTCTTTTCGAGGTCGGTCAAGGACGTGATATTGAACTCTTGTAATAACAGGAGCCACCTAGTTACTCAACCATTGGTAATAGGTTTGTTTATGAGAAATATAATGGAAGAGTGATCTGTATGTACAAATACATCATATCCTGTGATATAATGGTGAAACTTGTTGATGGCATGTATGACTGCCAAGAATTATTTTTCAGTGACTGTATATTGTATCTCGGCAGGGGACAAGTTCTTACTCACAAAGTAAATGGCATAGGATTGTTGGTATTCTTTTTGTCCTAATACTCCTTCTATTGTATTATCGGAGGCATCAATGGATATATGAAATGGAAGGTCCCAATTGGTTCCCCTAAGAACTGGTGCCACAGATAATTTAGCTTTTATAGTTTCAAAGGCGGTTTGAAAATGGTCTGTCCAAAGAAAATCAACATCTTTTGTAAGAAATCCAAACATTGGTGCAACAATCTTTGTAAAATTCTCAATAAATTGTCGATAGTATCCAGCATGTCCAAGAAAGATTCTTACCTCTTTTTGAGTCTTTGGAGGTGGAAGTTTGATGATTACCTCAATATTAGGGGGATCCACTTTAATCCCTTCAGATGAAACATGATTCCCTAAGACTACTACTTCAGTCAATAACATTTTACACTTTTCATGACTTAAGGATATATTATTTTCTTGACATCTAATAAGAACTTTCTTCATATTAACTAGGGCTTCCTTATAATTATTACCATATACTGTAAAATCATCCATATACACTTCCACGCAGTCATGAATGAGGTCAACAAATATCCCTAATATTGCTTGTTGGAATGTGGCAGGAGCGTTACACAAACCGAATGGTAAGACCCTATAGGCATAGGTGCCCCAAGGAAAAGTGAAAGTAGTATTGTCTTGATCCTCAGGTGCTATGAGAATTTGGTTGTATCAGCTATATCCATTCAAGAAGGAAAAGTATAGCTTCCCTGAAAAGGTATCCAAGACTTGGTCAATGAAGGGAAGAGGAAAATAATCCTTGAGAGTGACCTTATTAAGTTCCCGAAAGTCAACACAAATTATCCATTTTCCGGTTACTTTCTTTGGAACCACTACAAGCAGGGATACCCATTTGTTGTCAGAGATTGGATAAATAAAACCGATATTCAATAGTTTATGTATTTACTCTGTCACTATATCCTTTAGTGCCAGATTCATCCTTCTCTGAGGTATCCTAACACGTGTTACTTTTGCCTGGGTATATATGTGATGAATGTATGTGTCCTGGTTTATACCCTTCATATCGGTATATTCCTAGGCAAATGCTCTTGATTGTTCCTTAAGGACATTCACTAATTGATCTTATTGATCTGCATCTAGTCCGGAATTTATATGTAGGAATTTCTCAGGAATAATATTATAAGGCATGGTATAAGATATGGCAGATTCATTTATCTCAAAAATAAAATATGTTGAATAAAAAGTTGATGGGTCCAACTGTTCTTGAAATTCTTCACCAAACATGTACTCAAATTGGGGAAAATATTGTGGAAAATCAACACACGTGATTGCAGAAATAAATTGATTTAGCACATTCTCTGTTGTTTGCTCCTGAAGTGCCCAGGAATGATCACTAGGCAACACCGGTTCTTCCCAGTTCTCATTCTCATATGGAAATTCAAGCCACCATATATTATCCATAACAGGTTGAGTTGGTGGGTACATGGTAAGCTTCTTTATAGAAAGTCCATTAGAGATAGTCATTTCACCTTCTCTATATCCAATAAATGCATTTCCTGTGGCAAGATCCTTTGAATGAATGACAAGAAATTCTAATAGATATTCCCATGATGTTAATGTGACTATGATATCATCCAATATTCCTTCAGGTATAACTTTTGTCTTATCTGCTAATTCCAAAATAGTTGGGGTAGGTCTAAGGAGGGATTTCAATTGTAATTCTTTTAAGGTAGTAACAGTCATAACATTAACGGTTTCCCCTAGGTCTATGAGAGTATTTCCAATGGGAACCTTATTAATGGTTATTGTTACTATGGTATTCTTTGGGTTTGCATACTTTGTGACCCTAGGCTACTCTGATATGTATTCAGAAAATTCTCCTATCAAATGTACTGTTGGAGGATATTTTTGTTTCCTACCTGGTTTCTTGATACACAATTCCTTGATCACCTTATTGTAAATTGGAATGTCCTTTATGGCTTGTAACAGGGGAATTTTGACATAGATATTCTTCAATTCGTTTAAAATGTCAAATTTTGGTCGAATCGTTGGCTTCTCAATTTCTAATTTCTCTGGATAAGGAGGGGCTTTTGTAATCTGTGAAGATTCATTTGGGGAAGCTTTTGTTCTTGGTATTTGGGAATAATAACATCTTCCCACTTAGTGTCATCCATGGGTTGGTCAGGAGTTTCATCTTCTTCTTCCTCCTCTTCCTGGATGACTATTGAAGGCCTTTGTTTATCCATAACTTTCCCCGACCTTAGTTGAATCTCATGTAATGGAACAGGAGAAATAGCATATGTCGGGAAGGTTTGTAGCTCAACATTGTGAAGAGGTTGAGTTGGTTTTTTATTCGGGTTAGGCATTGGTTGTGTTGTTAATAATCTTGGTCTTGGGGAGCTTGTATTTTGAAATTATTGGGGTTGTTGTGGAATAGGACGTAAAGGTGGGGGGAAAAAACTTGGAAAAAGTTGATAGATGTTTGGTGGAAACTGTGGGTAAGGATGAGTGAGAATAGGAACAAGTGGAACCTGAGTGTTTCGTTAGGTATTCCATCCTTTCCATCCTTGTAAACAACGGTGGTGTGAAGCATACTATGGAGACCAGTTTTTTCCAATTTAGTGAGTTCCACTGTTGTGGTTGTTGATAATAAGGTGGAGCTTGAGGTGGTATATCCTAGTATGTAGGTTGACTCCTAGGCTGCCATGGCCTCCTAGGTGCATAAGAAGATTCCCCAGAATCCCCACTTCTGTAAACAGCTAATAAACTCGGCAGTGATGGGCATTTTTCAGTTGGGTGATCTTCAGTATAGAAGCCACAAATTGAAATGTTTTCTAATGGGCATTCCCTTGAGGAATGCTTCCTCCTGTACCATGGACAAAATATGCACATTGTTGCATTCTCTTTCTCCTGTTTCTTATTAATTTTTAAGGTTTCCAACTGGGAACCTATTGTACTTAGAATATTAGTTTTGAATTTTTCCAACAGGTTTCCTATTTCTACCCTTGTAATACCACCAGAAATAATTCCTTTTATGTTTCTACTATAAGGATCCCGAACACTCTTTCCAGTTTTGGCCCTACTCCTTGAGTAATTTCTACACATTTCATAGATTTCAGTGAATGGTTTATGGGATATGTCTCCTAATTCCATCAGGTTAAGTGTCTCTGGATATTCTTCCAAAATTCCTTTAAGAAAAAGAGTCATGATTGCATCATCTGGAAGGTCATGATATTTCGATTTATGTGAAGTATAAGCAAATTATTCCATTTAATCTTCGAGACTCTCATCCTCTAACTGTTGAATTTCAAAAATATCATTACAAGATTCCTTAGATTTACAATAGTCTTGGTATTTCTTAAGAAATATAGGCGTCATATCTTCCCAAGATCTAATACTAGACTCTCCTAACCCCATGAACCATCTTAGTGCAGAATCCTTGAGAGTGGTAGGAATTTTTTTCAATTTTTGAGCATCTTGAAAGTAGTTATAACTTCTACACAAGATGTCAAACTCAAAAAGGAAGGTATTTGGGTCCTCGTTTCTCTTACCATAAAAGGTGGGCAGTGCAAAGAGTGTAATGTTCTTCATGTTGAAATTTTATGTGGTATCCAAAATTGGAAACCTAAAGGTGGTTTATGTTTGGTTTCCAACTTATTATCCCTCATCATGTCTCAAATGGTTGTGATCCTCCTAATCATCCATACTGATTTGATTCCCAAAGAGAGAATACATGAATGGTTTTATCCTTGAAGATAACAAAGTGTCTCAAGGTTATTTTCCAGGAAGGGTATTCCTTCGATAGGAAGATTTATCTACTATTTGGATGTATGGGAATTTACTCGAGTGATGCAGGAGCATCGTCAACCAAATCCACATGGGATTGCAGCTCAATGCTCAGCGAGCCTTTTGAATAAAATTTTAAATTTTGAAAGATGGTATCTCAAAGGAATTCTGAGTAAAAGATGAATCAAAGAAGTTAATGGGAGGAGGTTGAATTATCATGTCAAAACCAGAAGAGATCGGATCCTCCTTTTGTTATTTGATTTTGGCGTGGATCTGAAGACTTGCCTTAAATAGTCTGCCACACATGTTTATTTAATAGGACTTAAGTAGTTGTAGAATTTAATTTCGATCAGGTAGGTAGTTGGGGGAAACTGAGAGGACCTATTTTATAAGTAAGTACATTGTATACATGAATAAGGTTAGTTGTAGACTAAGTATGAGATAGTTGTTACTGAATGTAAGTTTATTTTTAGGATGTAGCCATTTTACTTTAGAATGAATATAACAAAGGGATATTGACTCAATACATGGTGTCACTGTTGTTTATGGGTTCCCTGTTATTTTTTGTTTTCTTGGATGAGTAAGTTATTTTATTGAGCATATGAAACTATGGATAATTTTGGATAAGTTTCAATTGTTCCTCTTCGTTGAGTTCATGCAAGGTGTGAATATAGTTCACGAGTAGTGCATTGACAGAGTCTTTTTCGACTCGGGAGCTCAAAAGAGGTAGCGTGAAACTTCTGTTTGCAAGGAGTGCACAGAGTTAGCGAGCCACTAAGTGTTGAAGAACCAGAACAGAGAAGCACAAGGACTGCGGGAAGAGTTTCTTTCAAAGAAACCCTTTGATTTGAGTTTGTCAAAATCCCAAGAATGCAAGGAGTGCGTGGGAGATCAAAATATTCAAGGGGATTAGGCTCATAAGAGGCAGTGGGGAGAGATATTTAGAAGGAGTGAATCTTTGAAGGTCTCATGAATCATCGGTCAAGATCCATCCAGGAGGGAGTGGGATCATCCCAAATCATTATATTCGGGCAAGGTGTGTGGGCTTCAAGTCTCTTGAAGAATAGAAGAGAATGGATTGTCAAAGTCCTGAAGTCCCAAAGTGGTTTGGGACCGTCCATCGTCAAGAGGGATAGGTGGCACAAGATCCACAAATTTGGAAGTTTGTTGATGAGGAGGAGGCGACATAGCTGAAGTAGATCATGATCGTTGATTACCAGGAGATACGTGTCAGTAGATCAGAGATTCTGAGAAAATCATTTCAAAGATTTCAGTTGAGAATTGAAACTTTCAAAACCCGAAGATCTGAAGTAAATCGTAGTTGTCAGATCCAGAGGACACGCGGCATAAATTGGTGAACTACGGGTAAATACTTGAAGTAAATATTATTCATATAATTCAGGAGGACACGCAAAATAAATCCGCACACTTCAAGGGAAAGTGGATAATTTAAACTTTCAAAACTCGAAGATTCGAAGTAAATCATAGTCGTAAGATCCAGAGGACACGCGGCATAAATTGGTGAACTACGGGTAAAGACGCGAAGTAAATATTAGTCGTCTGATTTAGGAGGACACGCAAAATATATCCGCACACTTCAAGGGAAAGTGGAAGTTGAGAGTTGAGATTTCTGAAGTCCGAAGACCAGAAGGAATCGCAGTCGTAGATCTACAGGAGAATAGATCGTGAGCTTCAGATAAAAGCATTTGGGGGAAGGTGAAATTTAAGAGTTGATATTTTCAAAGTTCAAAATCCTAAAACAGTTAGAACCGTCGACTTGAGGAGGACATGTGTCAAGAGATATGTCATTGCAGAGGAAGGTTTGAGATTTGAAAACTCTGAAACCCGAATCGCGAAGCAAATCACGGTCGTTGATTTGAAAGGGGTGGATATGAGTCATTGATTTGAACGGTGCATATCTGAACCATTGATCAAGAGGCTCCACCCGATATCATGGTATCAACGGTCATGCTGGATTGTGGGGACAGGAAGTACTTGGACTTTAAAAATTTGGGAGCAGGCCGCAATAGAAACCACGGTATTGCAGAAGGAACGCATGGAAATTCTTAGTGAATTGCGGGAAGAAAAGAGGTTTGATCCCAAACCACTCTTGGTTGCGCCTTAAATCACGTGTTTACGTGAGGTCATAGCCCAAGGTCACATCCTGTAAGGGGGATAATGGAGAAGGATCTAGCGCCTGAAATTTGATAGTTCAACAGCGCAAAGGGAGAGTTTGCAGGTGCCATAGAACCTGCACCAAAAGATGGAAAGGGCATGTGTTTAATCACAAGTGAGACGATTAAGTTTTCATAGAGCCACTTTGGCTCCGAGAATCGAAGATCCTTGATCGGAAGGTTGCGCAGCCCCAAGAAGATAAGGGGGATCTGCACCAAGTGGTATCAGAGCTTGACTATGCTTCAGGTAGTCGAAAGAGAACTCAAAGTTGTACTTTGTGTGTGAGAACTAGTCAGCACAATGCCACCAAGGAGACGCGTGGAGCCACTTGTATCCAATAGAGCTGTCGAAAGGGAAATGAGGGAACTTTGTGCAAGATCGGAAGCGATGGAAGAAATGTATAGAAGAGCACCTGATGTTGGGGACATCAATGAAGAAAAAGTGAAGAGACATAGGTCAAGGAAGTTGTAGGGGGAGATGTTGTCAAAGAATGCTTATTGAAAGATGTCGTGAATTTGGGAGCTAGACAAAAGATGGAAATCCCAATGTATGAAGGTAATTTGGATGTTGAAGAGCTACTAGATTGGATATGTTCCATGAACAAATATTTCAACTATGAAGATATTGATGAGGAAAAAAAGGTTAGACATGTCGTCACCAGACTGAAAGGACATGCAGCATTGTGGTGGGATGAACTGCAGGCTAACAGACGAAGCAAAGGTAAGCAAAAGATTAAGATTTGGGATAGGATGGTAGCCAATATGAAGGCTAAGTTCATGCCCAAGGATTATCAGATAAATATGTTCAGGAGGATGCAGAACCTGATACAGAAGGGAATGACAATGAAGGATTACACAAAAGAGTTTTACAAGATGAACATTAGGACTGGACAGAAGGAGAGAGATGAAGAGAAAGTTTCCAAGTACATAAATGGCCTGAGACATGAGATACAGGATGAAATCATCATGATGTTGGTGATGACAGTAGAGGAGGCATATCAATATGCACTAAAAGCCAAGGAGAAGTTGGCCAGAAACCAAAGCTAGTGAGTCAGAGGTAGAATCCCGAACAGAGGTAAAGGCATTGTCCATGATAAGGCACAGAATCCCAAGGGCGAGGATGAGAAAACCCACAATCACTCAGAAAGAGGAGGAAGCTTCAGAGGGAGGCAACCTGGTGGAAGAAATTCTTTTTCCAGGGGAAGAAGAAAGATCAGAGGAGGAGAGATAATATGTTATACATGTGGAAAACCAAGACACAAGTCTTGGGAATGTCCCAAGAGAAAGAAAGAAATATGAGGTGAAGCTCACATTTCAGAAGCATAGAAAAGGAATGTTGAAGCAGAAGGTGCAGAGGATGGAAAATCTATGATGATGAGGAAGGTTCTCTTGAAGCTAGAACCAAAAATTGAAAAACCTATGTAGAGGAACAGTTTTTTCAGGACATCTTGCAAGACTAAAGATAGAGTATGCAAGGTGATAATTGACAATGGCAGTACTGATAATCTAGTATCCACAGAGATGGTGGAGAAATTGGAGTTGGAGACAACTGCACATCCAAATCCATATAAGGTCTCATGGTTGCAAAAAGGACACCAGGTAATGGTGGCTAAACAATGCCTTGTTGAATTTAAAATAGGTGGATATAGAGATGACATTTTGTGTGATGTAATTCCCATGGATGTATGTCATGTTTTGTTGGGAAAACCTTGGCAGTGTGATAGGAATGTCAGTCATGATGGGAGAAGGAACACTTACACTTTGGAAAAGAATGGTAGGACAGACATGTTGTTTCCAATAGAAGAGAAGAAAGTAAAGGAGGAAGCTAGTACAAGCATACTTCTCATGAGTGGGAAAGAACTCCTGAGTGAAGTCAAGAAGGAATGGGAAATGCAGTTTGTTGTGGTGAGGAAACCAAGGGTTTTCCTTACAAGCACTTATATGGATGATTTACCTGAATAATTTTAGGAGATGTTGGATAATTTTACTGACATAGTGGTGGATGAGTTGCCTAACACATTTCCACCCATCAGAAGTATCATCCATCATATTTACTTGATACTAGGAGCAAGCCTGTCGAAAAAGGAAGCATACAGGTTGACACCTCCAGAGAATGAGGAGGTAAAGAAACAAGTCCAAGAATTATTAGACAAGAGTTTCCTCAGAGAAAGATTGAGTCCATGCTCAGTACCAACTGTGTTAAGTCCAAAGAAGGATGGAGGATGGAGAATGTGTACAAACTCAAGAGCCATAAACAAGATTACCATCAGGTACATATTTCCCTTTCCTAGAATGTAGAATGGATGACTTAATGGATTGTTTAAGTGGAGAAAAATTATTTTCTAAAATAGATTTGAAAAGTGGTTATCACCAAATAAGGATGAGAGAAGGTGATGAGTGGAAAACAACCTTTAAGACAACTAAGAGACTGTAAGAATGGCTTGTTATGCCATTTGGCTTTAAAAATGCCTCGAGTACTTTTATGAGGCTGATGAATGAACTATTGAAAGAGTTCATCGGTAATTGTGTAATCGTATATCTAGATAATATATTGGTATTTACCAAGATTAAAGAGGAGAATTTAAGACATATGACATTAGTGATGAGGAGACTACAGCAGGAGAAGTTGTTGATAAATCTGAAGAAGTCCTCTTTTATGAAGACAGAACTCATTTACTTGGGTTTTGTGATATTTTCAAATGAATTGAAGATGTATCTCAAGAAGGTCAGAGCAATCAAAGAGTGGCCATCGCCAAGGAGTATGTTTGAGGTGAGAAGCTTCCATGGATTATCCAGTTTCTATAGGAAGTTCATTAGAAATTTCAGCAGAATTTGTGCACCAATTATGGATACGGTGAAGAAAAGACACCAGTCTTTCAAATGGACAGAAGAGACTGAAAGGAGCTTCAATATATTGAAGAATAAGATAACATAACAACCAATTATGGTCTTTCCATATTTCGAGAAGACATTTTAAGTGAGATGTGATGCAAGTGGAGTTGCAATTGGAGCATTTTTGAGCCAAGATGATAGGCTTGTTGCTTATTTCAGTGAGAAGTTGAATGAGACTAAGGGAAAATACTCCACATATGATAAAGATATGTATGCCATAATTCAAGCCTTGAATAAATGGAGGCACTACCTTGTTTCGAAGGAATTTTTCTTGTATAGTGATAACCAAGCTTTATAATTCATAACTAGACAGGAGAAGTTAAACCAGAGACATGCTAAGTGGATAGAGTTTATGCATAATTTCACTTTTGTCATTAAACATATTTTTGGCAATGCTAACAAAGTTGTTGATGCATTGAGCAGGAGATGTCTAATTCTGCAGGAATTCAAGGTCAATACCTTGGGGTTTGAACACCTTAAGGATATGTATTGTGATGATCCATATTTCAATAAAGCATATGAATCATGTGAAAATCATGTGCTAAGAGGCAGGAGCCAGTGGAAAAAGTATATGATCCATGAAGGATTGTTGTTCAAAGGCAATTAGCTATGCATACCAAAATTCTCAATGAGAGATAACCTTTTAAAGGAAAAGCATAGTGGAGGATTGGTTCGACATTTCAGCCATGATAAAACATTTTCACAGTTGAATGGTTCATACTATTGGCCAGGTATGAGAGCATAGGTGAATAATCTTGTGAATAGATGTAAGATTTTCCAGTATGCAAAAGGAAAGAAACAAAACATTGGATTGTATCAGCCACTGCATATTCCAGATAGGCCTTGGGATGCAATAAGAATGGATTTTGTGTTGGGATTGCCTCGGACCCAAAGAGGAAGTGATTCAATATTTGTGGTGGTTGATATATTTTTGAAGATGGAACACTTTATCCCCTGCCACAATACTAGTGATGCAACACATGATGCAAATTGTTTTTTCAAGGAAGTGGTGATACTTCATGGACTGCCTAGGAGCATTATCTCGAACATGGACATTAAATTTGTTGGTAATTTTGAGAGAACGTTATGGAAGAAACTGGGGACAAAAATATCTTTTAGTTCAGCATATCACCCTCAGAAAGATGGACATACTAAGGTGGTAAATAGTATTTTAGGGAATTTGTTGAGAAGCTTGGTCACTAGACATCATAGCCAGTGGGATTAGATTTTGCCACAAGCAGAGTTTGCATATAATGACTCACCAAATAGAAGTACATGAAAAATACCATTTGAGATAGTGTATGGGATGAAGCTAAGGGGAGTATCAGAACTAAGATATATGGAGCAGAGTGAATTCAGAATCATTGGATCAGAAGACTTTGCTGCAAAGATGCAGAAGCTTCATAATTAGATCAAGGAGTAGTTGCAAAATAACAACGTAGAGTATAAATTCATATTTGATCATCACAGAAGAGAACTTTAATTTGAAGTGGGAGATCAAGTTTTAGCACACTTGAGGAAATAAAGGTTCCCAAGAGGAACGTATAACAAGCCGAAGTTGAAGAAGATTCGACCATGCAAGATCCTAAGAAAATTTGGTAACAATGCTTATGATACAGAGCTACCAGAGGATGTGGGAATATCACCCATATTCAACATTTCAAACCTATATCCTTATAGGGAAGGTAACACAGAAGGATCAGAAGGTCAAGAGAATATTCAGTGGGAGAAGCAAATAGCTATAGCAGAAAATCCACAGATGGAGAAGATCGTTGATCAGAGAATTGGAAAGAAGACCAAGAGAAAGACCTATTTTGAATATTTGGTCAAGTGGAAGGGACACTTGATTGAAGATTCCAGTTGGTTAAGTGAATCTGATGTCTAGAAGAAAAGAAGGAAAGTGTAGGATCTCATGGACAGGAGTCCATGAATTTTCTTCCCAGAGGAGTATGATGTAGGATCATCGTCAACCAAAGCCACATGGGATGACAGCTTAGCGCTCAGCGTGCTTTTTGATTAAAATTTTAAATTTTGAAAGATGGTGTATCTCAGAGGACTTATGATTAAAACATGAATCAAAGAAGTTAATGGGAGGAGGTTGAACGGTCACATTAAAAACAAAAGAGATCATATCATCCTTTTGTTATTTGATTTTGGCGTGGATCTAAAGACTCGCCTAAAATAGTCTATCATAGACATTTATGTAATAGGACTTAAGTAGTTGTAGAATTTAATTTCGATCAGGTAGGTAGTTGGGGGAAACCAAGAGAACCTCTTGTATAAGTAGGTGCATTGTATACCTGAATAAGGTTAGTTGCAGATTAAGTAAGAGATATTCATTATTGAATGTAAGTTTGTTTTCAGGTTGTAGCCATTTTACTTTGAAATTAATATAAAAAAGGGATATTAACTCAATACATGGTGTCATTGTTGTTTACGGGTTCGCTGTTATTTTATGTCCTCTTGGATGAGTAAGTTATGTTATTGAGCATATGAAACTATGGAGAATTTTGGATAAGTTTCAATTGTTCGTCTTCTTTGATTTCATGCAAGGTGTGCATATAGTCTGAAAGTAGTGCATTGATAGAGTATGTTTCAAATCAGAAGCTCAAAAGAGGTAGTGTGAAACTTATGTTTGCAAGGAGTGCACAGATTCAGTGAGAAACTAAGTGTCGAAGAACCAGAATAGAGAAGCACAAGGAGTGTGGGAAGAGTTTATTTTAAATAAAACCTTTGATTTGAGTTTGTCGAAATCCCAGGAATGCAAGGAGTGAATGGGAGATCAAAATCCTCAAGGAGATCAAGCTCAGAAGAGATAGTAGGGAGAGATATTCAGAAGGAGTGAAGCTCTGAAGGTCTCATGAATCATCGGTCAAGATCCATCCAGGAGGGAGTGGGATCATCCCAGATCATTGGATCCAGGTAAGCTGTGTGGGCTTCAAGTCTCTTGAAGCATAGAAGAGAATGGATTATCGAAGTCCCGAAGTGGTTTGGGACTGTCCATTGTCAAGAGGGACAATTGGTGCAAGATCCACAACTCCATAAGTTTGTGGACAAGGAGGAGGTGACATAGCCAAAGTAGATCCTGACCGTTGATCGCCAAGAGATACGTGTTAGCATATCAGAGACTCTGGGAAAATCATTTCGAATATTTCAGTTGAGAATTGAAACTTCTGAAACCCGAAGATCCGAAGTAAATCATAGTCGTCAGATACAGAGGACACGTGGCATAAATCTGTGGACTCTGGGTAAAGACCCAAAGTAAATATTAGTCGTCTGATTCAGGAGGACATGTGGAAAAAATCCACACACTTTGACGGAAAGTGGAAGTTGAGAGATGATCTTTCCGAAGTCTGAAGACCCGAAGGAATTGCAACCATCGATCTGCAGGAGACACGCGTCAATAGATCACGAGCTTCAGATAAAATCATTTGGGGGAAGGTGAAATTTGAGAGTTGATATTTCTGAATTTTGATATCCCAAAATGGTTAGAGTCGTCGATTTGAGGAGGACATGTAGCAGGAGATCCGTCATTGCAGAGGAAGTAAGGTTTGAGAGTTGAAAACTCTGAAACCTGAATCCAAAGAAAATCACGACCATTGATTTGAAAGGGGAAGATATGAGTCGTTGATTTGAAAGGGACAGATCTGAATTGTTGATCAAGAGGCTCCACCCAAGATTGTGATATCAACAGTCACGCTAGATTGCAGGGGCAGGAAGTACTCGGACTTTAAAAATTTGGGAGCAGGTCGCAATCGAAACCACAGTATTGCAGAAGGGACATGTGGCGATTGTTAGTGAATTGCGGGGAGAAAAGTAGGTTGATCCCAAACCACTCTTGGCTGCGCCTGCAATCATGCGTTTACATGAGGTCATAGCCCATGGTCACATCCTAGAAGGGAGCTAACAGAGAAGGAGCTAGCACTTGAAATTCGATAGTTTAGAAGTGCAAAAGGAGAGGTCGCGGGTGCCATATAACCTGCACAAAATGAAAAAAAATGGTATGTGTGTAATCACAAGTGATACAATTAAGGTTTTAGAGAGTGGCTTCATCTCTGAGAATCAAATATCCTTGACCGACAGTTTGCGCAGCCCCGAGAAGAGAAGGGGGTTATGCATCATCAAGCCTCTTGAAACTGTTGGTTCCAAGGTTGTTGTTTCAAGTTGGGATACAACTATATTGGATGAGCTTCCAAAGAGGGCATTCACATGTTCAGGGTCAATGATATCTACAAAGTTAGATTCCCCTGATGGTGGTGAAAAGGCAAAGGTTATGTTGGTTGGTTCTGATGAAGGTTTGAGTGGTCTTTCATCCTGTCCCACTACTGTTGATGTCTCAATTTTATGCTCTATGGTTTCCCTATTTTTGGTCTCTTCTGAGACTTTTTTATCTCTTTGGGTTAAGTTATCCCCTAATTTTTGGTATCGTTCTGCGAATTTTATGGGTGGAGTGTTCCTTCCTCCAAAAATGTTAGAAGGAACCTTGATCAAAAGTTTTGGTTTGGTTTTGATATATCTACCCATTGGGTCCCTAGGTTTGTTTATGAAAGTGGTAAAAAAAAAAAAACTATAATTGGGTTTGGGGGAACCTGCTATAACAGATGCGAAGTTTCTTACCTCTTATCTTAAAGTTCCCCTGTCACCAAACTAGTACTAATGCTCAAAAATAATCTACTTTCTAACTTTTTTATACCTTTGGACAACTTCCTGGCAATGGCGCCAAAAATGATGGATAAACTATATGTACTAATTTCCCTCAATTAAATTGTCAACCAGGATAAGTAAACTTAGAGTTGTGACATAGTATGAGTCAAGCTATAAAGAAAAACTAACGGAAATATTAACTAGCTAAGAAGATGGTTTACCCTAGGGATCAACACTCTTTTCAATTTACAATTCTACTTTAAAAGATGACTCTTAAAATCCATTTAAACAACATATTCTATGTTAAATATACAAAGAAACCTTTAACTAATGATCTTTAAGAAATCTAGGACTATGAACTATTTAATCTAAGTAAGCAACTTTCTAAATGAATAAGCAATATTTGAATAAGTAAACAATCTGTCAGAATTATCTTTACAAGTAAACTCTATTCTTAAAGAAAAAAACTCACAATTATTTTTATCTTACAGGGAATAAACCTTATCTTGACACTAATTGAAATCAAGAGTGTTGTAACAATACTCAAATGTGATTATTATGTCTACGGTGGATAATTACATCATGATGGTATCTAATCACTAATGACAATTCAAGTGGAATCAACTCGATGCTAACTTCTACAGAGAAATGAAGAGTATGGATAAGGTAGTCTATAGAAAGCTTTTCCATCATAAAAAAAAAAACATTAGATGTTCTTGTAATCCATATATTCTATAAACATTGTGCAGAAGATATTCAAAATCAATCAATTGATCTATTACACTAATACTGGAAAATACTCTGTACAAAATTAATAATGCATGCAAGCCTACAAACTCATAATTGGTACTAATTAAAAATCATAACTAGGATGTCATTGAAAATCATAACTCAAAATCAACTTTTATCTTATCATGTTGATGCTAGAAACATGATTAACAAGTTATGCAAACCTATAGATAGTATTTGAGGATTACAACTTAACGAAATGGACATTGTCTAAATAACTACTCTGCAAAGTGATTTACATCTTATGAAACAGAGAAAAGAGACATGATGACATAGTTAAAAAACTTATAAATAAATGAATTACAACCTACAATCAAGGTGTTAGGAATCAAAATATAAACAAGTAAACATGGACGTCTACAAATGATCTATGATACACATACAATCCGGGAAGTGAGCTGCAAGTTAGAAGAGATGTACACAGTGATATGATCTAAACAAGCAATTTGAAATTAGGAGGTTATGAAAACCAAATGCAAAAATATAAATATATATTGATATGCATAAGCTACCCAAACCATTGGTGGGCCCCCTAGATGGTCGTGTCACTACTTCAATGTAAAAATGCAGTCACAGAATCAATATAACATTGATATTGATCACCAAAACAGATTTTACATCGAAATTGAAGATAGTGTCTGTGTGTATATATATAATTGTTCTTCTTCGTGGCATAGACAAGAAGAATTTATAGATTTTATATAGATCTTGAGATTTTGACCACTGAAAGGGTCAACACTCTCTAAAAACAAAAATTCATTAAATTTCATCAACAGAACGCATCTCCTCCAATAGCCTTGTGTGCTCAAAATAGTGGTCAATGCAACTGCTCAAGTCTGAATGCGATGAGTTCCAAAGCTAGAGGGCATGACTGGGCACAAAACCCATGTTTATGATTCTCCCATAGAAGCCTATCGATATGTTAACCACCAACTCCATTGTGCTCCAAGTGTTGGATGGAGTGTCGGATGAAGGTCTGGACAAAGGACTTGATGGAAGGTTGGATCACGTTTTTGTCTTGTTGCAAGCAAACAAGAAACGTTAGGACATTGTAATCATTCAATTGAAGATGAATTAACATAAAATCATTACAAAACAATGATTACGCATACCTCATGCTATTCCATGGAGAATTGATGCACAAAACCTGATAATACCTTTTAAAAAGAGCTAAATAAAATCATAGAGTGTATAATTTTCATATGCAAAAGAGAATTGGTCATTGGAAAAATAGTCAAAACACCAAATCAACATAGTATAGAATGATGTCATCCTCATTACCTTTGTTTGAGCATGAGCCATCAAAATGCATGCGCCACATGCCATCATCAAAATCAATTGGTTCATGCATAGTGGCATCCTCATCAACAAAGATAGAGTACACTCTCAAATCTTCTTCGAGATAATTTACATTGGGTTGGGGAATGCTCCCTATATATGGTGAAATTATTCCTTCCCTAGGGACTATAATTTTATTTCTGTACTGAGGGATGGACAAATGTGTTCCATCAAGTTAAATATATCCACCTGTTAAGTCTTTCCAGTCTCTTCCTAACATAATTGAATAGTTACTCATTAGAATATCAATTACTTGGATGCCAAGAGTTGTTCTTATCTCGGGATGTACGCACAAAACTAAGGTTACATATTTGATTTCACCTATAGTTGATTGTTGAAAACTATTATAAGAGAGCATGCTTCTATAATTTTCATTAGTGCATGATAAGCCAAGCTCTTCCATGATCATTTTTTAAATTACACTTGGACCAGACCCATCTTTGATTAGGCAACAATGAGCTATTTTGTCCATAATTTCTACAGAAATATAAAAGAGAGAGGGGGGGGGGGCGTTTACTGGGTTCCTAATATTATTTACACCTATTTTATTTACAGTTGAATCCTCTTCTTTTGACTCTTCAAATAGATTGGCTATGGTAGAAATTTTACCTTCCATAAAGTTTTTGAGATACTTTTGTTGTTCTAGGATGGAAACCATGTCCAAAAGAGTAGCATGATCTTTGATATCATCCAATTGATTAAGAATATTATATTTAAAATAGGGAAGAGGAGAAGGCACTCCTTGATTATCAGAAGTTCTGACAACTTGTGTATCATCACCTTGAGAAGATGAGCTTGGGATAGAAGAAGTACGAGGAGGGTCATATTTTCCCTTGGCAGTGTAAGATTTATTCTTGGTATTGATTACCATAACATCTTCTGTTTCAACCCAATCTAAAACAACGATTGTGGTATCAGGCCTTTTTCCAAAGATCTCATCTCTGGCATTTTTCTTGACTTCGCAAGTACTTTCTTCGTGATTTTCTTCACATATGTTACACCAACTGCAAGACATAATGGCCTTTGGCTAAAAAATATTTTAATTAGTATTCCTAAAAGGCGCTAAGGAAGAAGAATATGCCCTGGGGGCAGAGGAAGAGGAATTTCCTTTTCTCTATTAGGCTATCATCCTACTATTCATATATTTCACGAGTTGTAGGAGGGTAAACATATCTATTTGATTGACCAAGTCTCACTTGGGGAGACCCATTATTTCAAGTTGCTCCTCATATTCTAGGAAAGTATGAAGAGCATAACCAAGATTGTCAATAGCCTTCCCTTCAATTATATGACGATAAGGAGAAGGTAATGCATGAAAGCAGCATAATTTTGAGGACGAATTAGTTCAAGGACTTCATTATATAATTTGATGAAGCGAAGGTTAAAAGACTTAATGGTTTCACCATATTTATAGGAAATGTTGTTGTATTCCCTTAACTACTCAGTTGGACTCTTGTACTTTCCATAAGTGGACTTGAACCAATAAATCAATTCTTCCCATGTGGAAATAATTTTGGGAAGGAGATCAAAAAAATCTATTGCAACTTTCCCCTATGCTATGACAAGCATTAGAAAATGCTACTAGGTGTTTGTTTGTAGTAATAGTGTTATTTCCCAAAAACCTAGGTAAATTCTCCTTGAACTTTGGTAATGGGTGAGTAGCAGGTATCAGATTCAAGGGAGAAGATACATGCCAAGGGGTGGTTGTAGCATCTTCCTCGAATTGGAAAAGCCCATATTTCTTTATAACTTTAGTAGGATTTGTGGTGGATTGAATAGGGACTTGATGATTGTATATACTACCAATTATTGATGAAGAAGAAGGTTGCAAGGAGGAGGCACCTCCAGTTCCACTACCACTACCTGCAGATGTCATGTTGAAGGTGATAGGTATGGGTGATGAAGTTGAACTGGCAGAATCTGATAAATTTCACCTTAGATCACTTTCTTGTGTTGATCAAACAATTTAACCCCTTCCTATTTCAAAGATAGGAGTAGCTTTAGAGGAAAATCCTCCTCTCCTTCGAGAGATACAAGGATTAGAGGACATGAAAAGAAGGACCAAAGAGATAGGAAAAGGGAGGTTATTGTTGATCTATGGGTTGCCTTCGTCTGTCTTCCCAACGTTCATGAATACTTATGTCCCTTTCAGTTACTTCCCGAGAGCGTTCAAGTTTGGCGCAAGGACTAGAAGTTTCTAAAATAGTGTTGAATAAGGTCAATGCAATGTTATTTTGGTCATCAATACCATTTCCAATATTGGGTTGTCTTGTAACATGTACTGTCATGGAAAACAAAAACAGTCAAGGAGTATTCAGACAAAACAAAAAAGGAAAGATAATAGTGATAAATCAACTAGAGAGATATGGAAGATCTCCCCGATATGGTCGCCAAATAAATGTTGAGGAAAATGTATGGAGAACCTTACTCAAGCATTTTCAGATGTTGTCGGGCTAAGGCAAGATAGTTGGGAATGCCACCCAGGGTTTATAGCCAAAGAAAAACAATCACTTAATCCGCGGGTATTAAGTACAAGGGACCAAGGCTAGTTTGTTTTATATATTATATGTAATTTTGCAAAAAAAGAAATAAACTTAAATAGAAATTACATAAGTGTGTACAGAAATTATATGAGTGTGTACATGGAGATAAAAGAAAAAAATGAACCAGATCATCTAAATACATATGTGAGACTGAAATCATAAAACTAATTTTTGTATTGATTTCATTCTAAGATACAAGACTGAATTCTCTTTACAAACCCCTGCGAGGGTAGGGACCAAAGTCAAATTTAGAGGCCTCCAATGGGCACCATACAAAAAGGCTCTGAAAACAAAATAAAACTGAAGCTAAAGATTTGGATCATCTTTTCACAAAATTTTGTCACTTGACTCTAGAAAATATTCTTTATCAGTCATAAAATATAATTTATAAACAGACAAGAACACACAGACTGCCAAAGATAAACCATACACCTTTAAAAGAAGATGCTAAAATATATGATTCAGTTTTGAATCATGTTGCCTTCAATAATACCTTGTTATCATCAATATGGTTAAGCCTTATAGTAAAATCAAAATGAATGAGAGATGAAAGTATCTCACTAGAATAGAGAAAACCTTATGGTTGAAGTTCTCCTTCTATTTTCTCCTCGTGTCTCTTCATTTGATTGAGATTTTATTCCTTCTCAATAAGTTATGGTAGTTCAACTACCTTTCTTTAGTTAATCCTAATTAGCTTAACTTATTAGTTGAGACAAATAATAATATATATACAAATAAGGGTCTAATTTAATAATAATTAAATATGTGGGACCCCTTGTGACTCCCATTTATTTCTTTTAATAATCATCAAACATGAAATATAAAACTCAATCATTTGAATCATATATCCTCCGTATAACTCCCATTCCTATATTTATGATCAAATATTTAAATGTCAGCAAAATATAATATGACTATAACCAAAAATAGTCGTATATTCATGATGTCCAAAAAAAATGCCTAAATATATGCTTGTTATCCAAAAAATTGTCAAAGTAAAAGGTTGTTTACAAAATAGAAAATAGCATTAATCATCATTAAAAAATTGTATTTATTGTGAGAGGCATTTGGCCTCTTCTCACTACTATCCTATTTTGATCTTTCTGTGGCAGCCTTAGGCTAATTGGAACCTTGAGGATGGACTACACTGATAACATGAGAACAATCATCTTTGAGATGAAGATGAGAGGACACAGATTCAAAGGACTCTTTAGATGACTTGGAAGGAATGGCCACTCCTTTTTCTTTATCTTGCACATGCTTGGGAATATTGGTTTTTAACATCTTACTATCATGAGAAGACTGCACGGGTGAGACAACATGATCAGCTTGGGTGATTGGAGTATTTGGTGGTGGTGGAGGGGGTAATGGAAAAGAAGCAATAGGCCAACCATGGTGATGAGCAGTAGGTTGTTGGACAATCTCTTTTCGACCATCATTGACAGACGGTTCTGGTTGCATAGACACAAGAGGGGGAACACGGATACTAGAACATTTTTAATGTGGTTGAAAGGGAGGCATCTCAGGTCAGGTCTAGAGAATCCCATGGCCAGCCAAGTTAAAGAATATATCTTGAAAGAATTGATTCAATTCATGTGGATCAACATCAAAATGTATTGAAAATTGTGGCCTTCTATGGCCCCTTTGCCAATTTCATCTGACTTTATTATTACCTCTACCATTATTGCCTCTGCTAAAGAAGATCATCCTAAATAAATATTTCAACATGTTATGAAAAACTATTAAAAATCCATGCATAAAACTCTACCTAAATAAAATCAAAAGGTTGGCTCTATTATTCACACAGAAGCACATGCAAGCCATCCATCAACTCTCAAAAACCCAATCAATCAATTTTCCATTTGAATAGGGAGTGGTATGGATATTGGGAATATGAGGGGGATATAATGTGTGAAAAGTGGTAGCATGGATGGGAAAATACCAATGAGTATTGTTCAAGAAAAGCAAGACATAACAGAAACTGTATCCATGTTCAACTTTCAAAGACCGGTCATTAGCTTAGTCTTTTCTCTTTTGTTGTTAATCATTTCTCTTTTCAAAATGGATTTAAATTTTACAATAATAGAACAGGGAATGCTTTAAATTTATTTGGGAAGGCGAGGGGGATATAATGATTGAAAAATGGTATAATGAGAGGGAAAAATGATTATTGGTCTATTATATGCAATGATATCTAAAACAAATTCCATCACCATCAATAAAATAATTGCCAAAATGTTTCTCTGTTTAGTAAGTCAAATCCAACACACAGTTGTTTTCATATCATCCAATATAAAACCAATTTCTAGGACTGTCAACTGTACAAATTTCCACTAACTTTTCTTTTTATCATATGAGTTTTTAGGAAAAACTGTTAACAAAGACATTCAACACAATTAAAACCAAACTACATCAAGTGTGCATGGGAGGCTAAGAACGCGACCTAATCCATTCACCATATATCGATGGTATTACCACTTTAATACTTACTACGTAAACAGACTGGGTTTGAAACCCATGTGCAACTAGTGCTCGTTTATTTTATCATTATAAAGTTCTCAAAATTGACCAAAACCCCCTTGGATAATCAACCAACAAACCAAGATTTAATGCAAATAACAAATCTTCCCACTTTACACTTTTTATTTCCTATATTCGCAGAGTTATTTTTTTATGATAGACTGTCAACATAATCATTTCAACAACTAAAACCATACCACATCAAGCATGTAATGGAACACAACATAATCCAACAACTCTTCAACATATGAGGCTGGTGTCACAAATTTCAATATTTGTTGTGTAATAGACTAGGTTAGAAACCCATGTGAACCTGGTGTTATTATTTTAACATCATACACTTAAAAATCTAAAAAAACCCATGGATATATGACAAATGAGATGCAATTATCCAACCTCCCAATGTTGGATTAACCACTGATAACATACATCAATCTCAGAGTTTGAAATTTACACTCATCAATAAAAGAACTGAGGTTTGGGTGAACACGAAGGTGAACCTTTCAAGGGGCTTGTAAAAAAAAATATTTTAACCATCTCTTATCGCAACATACTTTCCACAGACCTCTCCATAGACCCCTCATAGCGGCCGCAAAGAAAATATTCCCATTTACAAACAATTGGCAGACAGTTTGAAGGAGCTACAAATCTTTCAAGATTGGGTAATGGCATTAAGAAAACAACCATTCTTTTATATCACATAGAGAAGAAACCCTCAAATTTTAATGACCAGAAACGAGTGAAACCCGGACAACATTTTCCATAATTATTTTCTAATAGGCATAGCAACAAATCATCGCATATTTTGGATGCAATGGCATTCAAACAGAAAGGAAATTTTGACTATGAATCAACTTGAACACTTAAATGCTAATAGGGAGGAACTCCATTTAATATGAAACTTCATAGTCGAAAACCACATACATTCATTTAAACTTTGGAAAGCAAGCACTTCCCATGAGAAAATCTAAGAGCCAACATCAATATCTTATTCTGAGCAGAGCTATGTTTCATGAATGGAGAGGCAAGAGCCATCGTACCTATATGAAAAATTCCAGGAAAACAATGAGCATGAATCTTCTTTCTAAGGCCAAAAAAATGGAGGCAACACCAGCAAAAACAACCAAACCAAATGCAAACCAAGTGAGGGTGGCGACCTCGAGGTAGGGTTAGAGTGACGTGTAGTAATTACATGTCATTTCTTACATTAACTCCATCAACCACAGCCAAGTACAAACGCACCAACGCATAGTCAACTATGTGTGTCATCAAAACAAAACAAATTGCATTTGCCACCTTCCAATAACTTATATGCATAGTTTAACACTTAGCACCAAATACATCCAATGTCTGATCCAGGTGGATATCGGGGGCCACCCACCTTTTCCAAATGGCTCAAAACAGTTTTCTGGCCATTTTGGCAATTTACTATTTTTAGCAGGTTTTCACTTCCGGGGCCAT
>JZKD02S1853199.1:296068-306716 GCA_000966675.3 Picea glauca
TGTATTACTGTATCTCTATGTTTATGGTTGCATCTCTGATATATTTCTGTTATATTACTGGATATACGTGATATCTCTGTGCATTTCTTTATTATATCTCCGCTCTCATTTCATGTCGAAAATAATCCGGATCAATGTCCCACGTTCATCGCTAGGGGAAAATTACCATCCTATAAAACTTAATCAATGTCCATGATAACACAAGAATATCATAAGTGTGATATGCCATAACCATATATAGCCCATGCTTCGATTTTGAATTAACAAATCAAAATGTATTCATAGCAAGGATAAACCAAGATGTTCCTTAAGACACCATTTTCCCTTTTCCCCTTAAAAATTAAATTGAATCACCAATACACCATCATTTTCCTTTTTCACTTGGACAACGGTTTCAAATTTTTTAAAATTGTAGAGTCATTTTTGAAAAATAGACATGAGTGCATAAGAAGACGAGGCCTCCTTCATCATTATTCACATACGGGGTCCCATCTATTTAGTATATTATTATTAAATATATATAGGTAATAAGGCATTGCAACCAATTTGCATGTAGGGATTCCATGTTGTGCTTTTGGGCGTCAACAAAATGGTGAATCCATAGGGAAATATGTTCCGAACAGATTTAGAACTTGGAATGCCTGGTTTCACAAACTGGTAGAAGTAGATGATAGAAAAAATTGTTGAAAAGAATAGTTATGCAACAAGGGGAAAAAGATGGTTTAAGGGAAATAATGAAACAGAACTTTGGGAATAACTTATGGAAAGTAATATGTATGAGGGGTTTTGGTCCTATATGCATAACATCTGAACAAGATGTAACAGATAATGCTTCTTAAATTTTTGAGGACAATACTTATGATATTCTCTTGAATCTTAGGATGGAGGGAAGAAAGGGCTAGCAGAAACAGGGAAGAACACAAAATCAACTATCCTACAACAGTATTGAAAGCAAAAATAAATTTCAGAGATGATCCAAAAAGGATCTAGAGAAGACTAAGGACATCTCATAACTCATAGAAGCAACTCAGGAAGCTCAGAATGGCCTCAGCAGACAAAGAAAGGGAAAAAAATCCAAATTCCTCAAAACTCAGTGAAAATGGCATCGTCGTGAAGAGCACGTCGCAAGATTTCCAACGACATAAACAGCCCATCAAACAGAGTTACGGATCGAAAGATATTCGCGACCAAAGTTTGGTCAACCTAGCCCAATCATCAGGGGATGAATCAGCATCTGTACTGCTGACAAAAACATATGTACAATGTATGTGGCACACACAGGAGGAAACATGTGTCATGCCGACGTCAACATGGTGACATGGAAGCACCAGAGGCTGCCACATGTCACTCATTTTTTTTAATTTTTTGGGTCGATCTATGGACCAATGAAAAAGTGTCATGTGGTAGTTCGTACAGCCACGTGGCAGACCATATGGTGACGTGGCAGGTGACATGGAAGGCTGACGTAGCAAGTTGATATGGAAACTGAGGTGGAAGACCATACACTAACGTGGCATGTGACTCTACAAGTGGTTGACTTGGCCCAATGGTTGGTTGCCATGTGGCAGTGGGAAAATGCCCAATGAGGGCCCGAGAACGAAATTCCAAAAATAAAAAAAGAATGGCGGGTCCGCCAAATCCAGCAAAACCCCTCCATATCTGGCAGCCCAACAGATCTATCCAAACTAACTCCAAGTTGGAGGGAACCACCAAATATATATTTTCATATAAGTTATAACCAACACCCAAAACGAGAGGCCTACGGGCTCGACCCTGGGACCTCCCCCATTGTTACACCTTAACTATATATCTTCCCACCACTAGGACAAATGACCCTTTTGTTAACTCTGCACACCATTATTGTTTAAAAATTGAAAATCACCCCAGTGCGGAGAGGGAGGTGCATAACTGTACGGCCAGGCATGTTTTACAAGGAAAATTTTGGCATTAATTGCACGTTGCGGGGCATGGAAACCAAGAAAAAGTTTCTCTTGGGCTTGGGAGTGCAAGAGTCTGATTGAGGTGTGGAGACAGTCATTTTTGGGTAATTCGATGCCACGAATTCAATGGTGTTGTTTGTTTTCTAATCTGAGCAAAGCTTCTGTAGCTTAATTCCATAATGAGGTATACTTATGTATTTTTCCAAATTCTTTTGTTGAGCTAATAAAAAGGCCTACCCATTTGAGAGCAGGACTCGGAGACATGGTCCACCAAGGAAAAACTCTGTTATCAAGTTTTTGTGTTCATATTTTATGTTTATGTCTCCTCATTATTGATCTTTTCCTTCTTTAATGGTGCAATTTAATTTATGCTCATTTAATACAATTCTTTATAACTCACTTCGATGAGAATATCTCAGATCATGTTGGTATCAGAGCCTTCATCTTTGACATGAATTGTTGAGTGTGAATGCTTACTAGGGCCAAGCATAAGTAGGGTGAAGGAACTATTAATACTTTCAATCTTGAAGTTGGTCGTGCATCCCTAAGGAATAAAATGGAAGAAAAGGACAAGCGTGATTAACAGCATAAAAACTTCCATATGGTCTTTTATTGCATGTCAGAAATGGTCGACCGAATGTATGGAGACTATGAGAAGAGGATGAAAAATAAAGGGAAGAAAAAGGAAGCACAAGTTGATGATGATGCTTCGGTAAATCAAGGGGTTGGAGGAGACCCTTCTGATCCTCCATCTTCACCATCAAGTTCTAGTTCTTCTTCCTCTGAGCATTCTCATCATTCTCATCATTCTAGCGATAAAGCCTCTTTTAAGAAACCATTATTAAATATTGATGTACATTTTTCTTTACCTATGTTTAATGGAGATGTTAATCCTGAAAAGATAGATAATTGGATCCAACATGTTGAAGTATATTGACGTGTTCAATAGATTGATGAAAAGGAAGTTAAAGTGCAACTAGCTTCTCTTCGGTTGGAAGTCACCGCTCTCACATGGTGGGAGAGAAAACTTTTGGACATAAGTAAGTGTGGTAATATTCTTTCCTCATGGTTGGAATTTAAATCAGAGATAAGGAAGAAATTTTATCCATTGGGTTATTTACATAAAGAAATGATGGAATGGAAAACTTTAAGACAAAGTAAAGGTCAAACTATACAAAGTTGCATAGAAAAATTTAGGAAGAAAGCTCTTTCATAAAACATTCCTTTGGATTCTTATGAAACTTTAATGAAGTATATTGGTGCACTTCATAGTTATATTCGTCATACTTTTTTATTTTTTAACCCCACCAGTCTTGACAAAGTTTGTGTGCAAGCCACTCACCTTGAGAACAGAGGAAAGAATGTTCAAGAAGATCCCACAAAGAAACCTTCCAATTTCCCACATAAGCTATTTAAGAAGTTCAAAAGGAAGGAAAAGAAGACCACCACAGTAAAGAGAGAAGAAGGAAATCCATCTTGCACTCATTGCAAGAAAAGTGGTCATGATGATTAACATTGTTGGGAACTACATCCAGAGAAGAGACTGAAAAATTTTGGTGGAAAGGGGAAGACAAAAATCATTGCTACAGTGCAACAAGATCTTGGTTCTGATTCAGGAAACAAAGGAAATATCACAGCAGTTGGAGTACAAGGTAAATATTCCCTTCATGCTAATTCAAACTCCAATAATGAATCTCATGATGATGAATGAAATATGAATGAATTATTTCACATAAGAGTTGTATCTAAACACACTAAGATAGATACATTATTTGATCTGGGTTCCCGAGTAAACTTGATATCTGAAGCACTTTTCAAAAATATGGGTCTTGAAACGAAACCACACCCAAAGCCTTATCCTCTTGGTTGGGTATGTGATAAAGAAAAACTTAATGTCACCAAACAATGTAGGGTTAGATTTTCTATTGTTTCAAAGTTGATTGGTGAAGTGGATTTGGATGTTGTATCACTTGATATATGTGGCATAGTGTTGTGGAGTTCTTATATTTATGATAGAAAAGAAGTCTTCTTTTGTCATGAGAACAAATATCACCTTACTAAGGGGGGAGTGGAATATATTGTTAGATCTCACAGCATGAGGGTAAACACAACACTTGTTAGTGCAGGTCAAATGAATAGACTCATAAACACTAATAAGAGATATGTACTCATGGTCATAAGGGATAAAGATGTCGTAACATCCGACGCTTTCCAAGGATGTGATCCTTCTCATAAGAAATAATTAATTGATATTGTTTCTAAGTATCATGATATTTTCCAGGAACTAGATGGATTACCTGCTAAGAGGGAAATCCAACATGAAATACATCTTCAACAGGTTTCTCCACTTCCTAATGTGGGCATGTAAGAGATGTCACTTGTAGAGATGATAGAGATCAAGAAGCGGGTACAAGGCTTATTGGATTAAAGGGTCATCAAGCCTAGCTCATCTCTGTATTGTTCTTCAATCATGATGGTGCCAAAGAAATATGGCACATGGTGAATGTGTGTCGATTACCGGGACTTAAATAAAATCATGGTGAAAAATCAATACCCTCTTCCTTGTATAGATGATTTACTTGATCAGTTCAAGAATGTTGTTTATTTCACTAAGTTGGATTTGCATAGTGGATACCATCAGATCAGGGTTGTAGAAAAGGATGCATGGAAGACTGCCTTTAAAACCAAACAAGTATTTTTTGAGTGGTTAGTTATGTTGTTTGGGATTTATAATGCTCCGAAAACTTTCATGTGAGTGATGAATGATGTATTAGGCCTTTTCTAGATGATTTTGTGATTTTATATTTAGAGGACATTCTTATTTTTAGTGGGACTTGGAATGAACATGCGAGGCATGTAAATCAAGTATTGGATACTTTGCAAAGGGAAAATTTGTATGTAAAATTGTCCAAATGTGAATTTGGCAAGACTGCACTTGTGTACTTAGGCCATATTGTAGTAGAGGACAATTAAAAATTGATCCTTCCAAGATTGATATAATTGTAAATTGGCTTGAGCCCAAAAGTGTAACCAAGATACAAAGCTTCTTAGGTGAAATCCAGTATTGGAGGAGTTTCATTTCAAACTTCTCCTTTATAGCAGCTCCTTCTCTTGCCTTAACCAGTGTGAAGAACAATTTTCAGTGGGGAGGAAAGCAACAAAAATATTTTGACACTTTGAAGGAAAAGATCAGTACTGCACCATTATTAGCACTTTTGAATCTTCAACATCTCTTCAAGATTGAGACATATTCCAATGGATACACCATGGGTGCAGTATTGATGCAATATCGTAAGCCTATATGTTACCACTATGAAACTTTTAACCAAGTTGTTGTTAACTATCCTACATATGATAAAGATTTGTATGCATTAGTCAAAGCGTAAAGAAATGGAAGCACTACTTGTTAGGGAAGGAGACAATCATACATACAGGTCATCAACCCTTACAGTATCTCCAAGAATAAACCAAACTGCAACAATCTCGACATTACATATGGATGGGTTTCCTACAACAATTTCATTTGGTAATCAAGTACAAAAAGGGTACAAGTAACAAGGTAGTTGATATGCTTTCTAGACCTCCTATTGTTTCTTCTATTATTTTTAAGAATGCTTCTTTATCTCATGATAGCTATGTGGAACAATATACCATTGATGAATATTTTAACTAAGTATATAAGAATTTAACCCATGGTACACAGGTAGAGAACTATTGTATGTAGGGAAAACTACTCTACCATATTGGAAAGATATGTATTCCTATAAGTGAACGAGTCCATGTAATACAAGAAGCTCACACTTCTCTTGTGTTTGGGCATTTTGGGGTAGGAAAAACTATGGCTCATTTGCAGAGGTTTTGTTACTAGCCTCAAATGAAAGAAATTGTAACTAAATATGTAAAGGGGTGTGTGATTTGTTCTACTTGTAATCCCACTAATAGAAAATTGGGGCTATACTCACCACTACCTGTTCCATCCCATCCACGGAAAATTATCTCCATGGATTTTGTAGGGGGTTTACCAATTTTGAAAAGGGGTCTTGATTATTTGTATGTTGTAGTGGATAGGTGCAACAAGATGTGTATCTTAATGCCATGTAAAAAGAAGATCATTGTTGACACACTGCTAATATCTTCTTTCAGTGTGTTTGGGTTCACTTTGGGTTACCCACATCCATTATCTCGGATAGAGATACTCAATCCCTTGGGGATTTTTGGACAATCTTGTGGAGAATGATGGACACCAAGTTGAAGAGGATCATTTCCTTCCATCTACAGACCAACGGATAGAAAGAGGTTGTAAACCGAACAGTGTTACTTTTGCTTCGAGGCTACTGTAGAAAGCATCCCAACTTATGGGATGAACAAATACCCTATGTACAGCATGCTTACAACCGAGCCTTACATTCCTTCACTTAGTGTTCTCCTTTTGAGACATTTTTTGGGTACCTACCTAAAGTTCCTTTGGACTTGATGTATGGGAGATATGTTGATTCAAATGAAGAAATAAATGAAGACAGAGACTACAAGTTCATCCAAAGGATCCAGCAAGTACACCAAGCAGTCAGGGAACAGTTGGAGAAAATTCAAGCATAGTATAAAGCTCGGAATGAAAAACATAGGGTTGATCATCATTTCTAGGTTGGAGGACAAGCATGGATTCACATCAGCAAGGAGAGATTGAAGGGTGAAGGGAAGAAAATCAAGCCCATTCGTTATGGACCCTTCACTATTTTGGAGAAAAGTGGTACCAATGATTTTTGTCTAGATCTTCCACCTTATATGCAAATTTACTCAGTTGTAAATGTAGAGAACTTGAAACTTTTTTAGCCTCCCATAATCATGGATCAGGATCAAGAAGTTTCAATACTTTAGTTGATGTGTTTGCTCCTAAGTACTTGGATGAGTTAAAGGAAGATATCATCCTAGACAGAAGGATGAGGACTTCACACAGGGGTGATGTTGATTATCTTTGAGTGGGTTTAATGGGCACAAATCCAAGCAAAGAAAAGTGGATTGAGAAGGACAATATGAGGGAACTCTTCCCTCACTTATCTGTTGATTGACGAAATTTTTTGGTGGTCCAAAAATCTCTCAGTGGGAAGGCATGATCCAAAAATGATCCATAGAAGACTAAGGACGGCTTATAACTCACAGAAGCAACTCAAGAAGCACAGAATGGCCTTGGCAGAAAAAGAAAGAGAAAACATTCAAATTCCTTAAAACTCAGTGAAAATGGAATCATTGTGAAGAGCGCATCGTAAGATTTCCAACGGCGTAAATGAATCGTCAAACAGAGTTACAGATCGAAAGATATCTGCGGTCAAATTTTGGTCAACCTAACCCAGTCATCAGGTGATGAGTCAGCATCAGTAATGTTGACGTCAGCATCAGTACATAAGACATCAGCGTTTGTACAACATATGTGGCACATGTAGGAGGAAACACGTGTCATGTGACATCCGCATGACATCATCATGGTGACATGGCAGCACCAAAGGTTGTCACGTGTCACTCATTTTTGGATTTTTCGATTTGATCTGTGAACCAATGAAAAAGTACCATGTGGCAGTTCGTACAACCACGTGGCAGACCGTACAGTGACGTGGCAGGATAACGTGGCAAGATAATATGGAATTTGAGGTGGCAGACCGTACGTTGACGTGGCAGGTGAATGTACAGGTGGTTGAAGTGGCCCAATGGTTTCCTGCCACGTGGCCCAGTCATGGGCTGCCATGTGGCAATGGGAAAATTCCCAATGAGGGCCCGAGAACGAAATTCCAAAAATGAAAAAAGAATGGTGGGTTCACCAAATCCGGCAAAACCCCGCCAGATTTGGCGGCCCAACAAATCTATCTAAACTAACTCCAAGTTGGCGGAACCACCAAATATATATTTCCATATAAGTTATAACCAACACCCAAAATGAGAGGCCCGTGGGCTCGACCTCGGGACCTCCCCCATTTTTATTCCTTAACTATAGCTCCGCCCACCATTAGGCCAAACGACCCTTTTGTTAACTCTTCCCAACATTATTATTTAAAAATTGAAAATTCGACCAGTGCAGAGAGGGAGGCGCGTGATGGTACGGTTGGGCACATTTTACGAGGAAATTTTTAGCATCAATTGCAGGTTGCATGGCACAAAAACCGAGACAAAGTTTCTATTGGGCCTGGGAGTGCCAGGGTCAGATTGAGGTGTGGAGACAGTCATTTTTGGGTAATTCGATGCCACAAAATCAATATGAGCAAAGCTTCTGCAACTTAATTCCAGAATGAGGTATACTTATGTATTTTGCCAAATTATTTTGTTGAGTTAATAAAAAGGCCTAGAGACATAGTTCACCAGGGACAAACTTCGTTATCATTTTTTTGTGTTCAGATTTGATGCTTATGTCTCTTCATTATTGAAATTTTCCTTCTTTAATGGTGTACTTTAATTTATGCTCATGTAATACAATTTTTATAATTCACTTCGATGAAAAGATCTTGGATCAAGAGATGTCTGAAACGAGGACATCATGACAGCCATGTGTATCTTATTTTCATTCATCAACAATATTTACAGAATGACATTGTTATGGAAAAACTGATCCAGACTTTATTTCTGATAATTACGAGAAGCAAACACCAGAAATTGAAAACTTTAGCGGAAATTGAAAACTCAACAAACCAAAGTAAAAAATAAAATAGTAAAACAAAAGACTATATACAGTAGTCATTTTTATACAAGTGTTCAAAGATCAAGCTATTTCCACATAATGTTTCAAGTGAGAACCATTAGTATTGTAAGATAACAATCGCTCTTCCAAATTCTTTAGGAAGTATGAGTTTGCGCCTAGGATAAAAGTAATTTTGAAATGACCTAGCCATAGTTTCTGGAACTTAGAATGTCTTCCTCTTTCAGCATGGGATGCAAAGTAGGACCTTGTCATCAATCTTGAATTCAAAATATTTTGCTTATCTATTAAAATACTTCTTCACAGTTTGTTGTCTTATTTTTATGTTCTCCAAGGAAAAATTATGTTGTTCTTCCAGGGCTAACAGTGCATTTATCCTTTCGAGAACATTGGAAGAATTTAATTCTTCAATCTGTAGCATCATCTGTAAGGAGGAAATATCTAGCTCGATAGGCAGAATAGCATCTTGACCATATATGAGATGAAAGGGAGCACAAATTGTACTTGCTTTGGAGGTTGTGTGATCTTCCCAGAGAGCATAAGTGAGAAGCATGTGCCACTGGCGATGTTTTTCTTCTATAATTTTCTTTACGATCCTAACTAGAGTCTTTTAGTGGACTTTATTTGCCCATTTCCATGAGGGTATTAAGAAGATGAGGTGAAATTTTTGACCCCTAAATTAGCCAGAAAATGAGTCAAATTTGAAGAAATGAAGGATGGGCCATTGTCTGTAATGCTCTATAATGGAATGTTGAATCTGGAACAAATATTATATTCTAAGAAAGAAATTTCCTGCTCTTAATATGTGTGTCTAAGAGCGACAACCTCGGTCCACTTGGTAAATTAATCGATGCCTATCAATATAAATATATTCCCTACGGAAGATGGAGGATTGATAGGACCAATAAAGTCTAGGCCCCATCTTGAAAAAGGGAAATCTGGGACGACAGGTTGTAAAGGCATGTCAGAAAGGAATTATTTCCCAACAGATTTTTGGCACTTATCACAAGATATTGTGTATTTATAAGAATCATGGAATGTTGTAGGCCAATGGTAACCATTTCTTATGATTTTAAAAGTAGTAGCATTAGCAGAAAAATGGACACCAATGTGAATGACAGAAGTTGATGATCCATGAATTATGCGTAACAATTTTTGTGTGTCTTCATCATTTACAAATCGAAGTAACAAACCATCAACAGACCTTCTAAACAAAAAGTATCCTAAAATGATATACTTGGAAGATTCCAGGCGGAGTCTCTTTCTCTGGTGAGGATCCATCTCATCTGGACACTTTTGATACTACAAATAATATACCAGATTTGTATACCAAGGATGTTCGGATATATCAAGATTTTGAATCTCAATATAAAACAGAGTTGAAAGAGGATTATCTTGATCGTAAATTTCTTCACTTGGTTTAGGATGTTGAGATAAGTGAAGAGATAGGTCTCATCCCTTGATTGTCTTTGAAGTCATGATCGTCAAATCATGCTTCTGAATTTTGGCAAGCCAATGTGCAAGTTTTCCTGAAAGATAAGTTTGTGAAAGCAGAAACTTGACAACAGGAAAAGGGACTCTTACCTACATATATTTGCCTAAAATAAAGTGGAGAAATTTCTCTATAGCCTTAACAAGAGAAAAAGTGTGTTTCTCAATATAAGAGTATTTGATTTCATCATCTGATAAAATATGGCTCATGTAAGCTACAGGTTTTTCATTGTTTTGGTCATCACTTTGTAAGAGGATAGCAGAAATTGTTTTCTTGGTGGCATTGGTATATCTAATAAAATATTTCTCAAAATATGTGTTATCACTGAAATTTTGTCCACACATGGCGACAAGAACTCAGCATCGTCAAAACAGGAATGAAATCATTCATGGCACTGGATTAACTCCACATCATTGCAAAAGGGTCAAAAACTATACAAAGTAACTAAAAATTGAAGGGCGCTTTACAGAATATGGGTGCGCGCGCATATGCGCGGAACATGAACATACAATGCGCGCATGCGCGCACGATGCGCGC
>JZKD02S1853199.1:325758-339793 GCA_000966675.3 Picea glauca
CATAGTTTTAGTTTGTTTTAATTTAATTCTTGCTTATAGTTTTGTTGTTATTTTTCTAACTCTTTCCTCTACAGTTGTCATGCTCAGCAAGACCCAACTGGGCATGTAAGCACCCTTTATTTTCTCACCAAGTGATGAATTGGGTGCAAACAATATGGTTTCGCCATAACCAGTGTGGACCTGATTTCTTTCTCAATCCTAAGGAAAGCATTTTCGACGTCATATGTCCAAGAAAAAGAACGATCTTGCTTCAGAAGATTATGAATTGGTTTAGCCATGTCAGCAAAATCAGGAACAAATCTACGGACAAAATTAATAATGCCCATGAAATCTTGAACTTGTTTCTTGGAAGTGGGGGCAGGAAGGTTTAGAATCATAGTAATCCTTTCAATATCTATGCTTATTCCTGAATCAGAAACAACATGACCAAGGATTTTTCCCTTTGTGACACCAAAAATAGATTTGGAAGGATTTAAACAAATTCCAAATTTTCTTCAACTCATGAGAAATTTTCTAAGATGACCAAAATGATCCAACCGGTTCTTTGAATAAACATTCAAATCATCAATATAAACTTGGACAATTTTACAGACGAGATCATCAAAATCTATCTACATAGCTCTTTGAAAAGTGGCACTTGCATTAGACAAGCCAAAAGGCATGTGTTCATAATAAAATGTGCCCCAACGTGTAGTAAATGTGGTTTTGTACCTAATAATATTTTTTACCTTGATTTGATTATATCTAGAAAATCCATCAAGTAAGGACATAATTTGTGACCGTGCAACCTGTTGTAAAATCATTTCCATATTAGGAAGCAAAAAATGGTATTTGACACTCGCTCCATTCAACGCATGGAAATTGACACATAATCTAATCTGGCATGTAGTCTTCCGAACATGGACCATATTTGAAACCCACTCGAAATGCTTAATTGGAAAGATTATATTAGCTTTTAACAATTTTTCCAATTCTTTTCGAATAGTAGCTTCGAGTGCAGGGTTAATAGGTCTTTGTTTTCTCCTAACTGGTTTTATTCCTTCCTTGATAGTAATGGAATGTTGTATGAGAGTAGGATCAAAACCAAGAAGATCCTCGTATGACCATGCAAAAACATCTTGAAATTCACGAAGTAGTTTTGTGAATTTCACTTTTTCTTCATCAGAACATTGGGTACCTAATTTAATGATCTTTGTAGATTCGGGTGTCCCAATATTCAAGGAAATGGTATCACCCAATTTCCTTTTTGACTCCTCTTCCTTATGTGTTTCTTTGTTTCTTACATCACTCAACAAAAAATAACTTTCGAGAGGATTCAAGCCTTTAGGAAATTTTTCATGTTCCATAGATATGATTTCTTTAGGATTAAATGGTTTGTTTTGTATGAAATCGCAAATGAATTCATCACTCAAGAAAACATGCCATGATTCTACATTATCAAGGATGTGAGGATGATATACAGATTGGAACTTACAATCAAGTCTTTGAGGTAAAATATGTCGGGTAGGACTTGGTGAAAACACAGCTAACCTATCAGTCATTGAATTAAGTTCCCTCTTAACATGAGTGATGTTAAATGATAACAGATTTGAAATGAGCATCCAAACAGCTTGGGTATAGCGTTCAAGAAACTTGTTTCTTAGAGAATAAATATTGCAAACAAGGTTCACAACAATTTCAAAATCACCAAAAACTGTAAAGTGGCCAGAACCAATGTTATATGCATTTTTTATGCCTAACAGTAAGGCCTCAAACTCGGTGACATTGTTTGTGCAAGAAAATTATAACCTATAAAAAAAATTGTGGATTTTACCGATAGGAGAATATAGAATGATGTCGGCCCCATTACCTTTGTTTGAGCACAAGCCATCGAAATGCATGTACCACATGCCATCGTCAAAATCAATTGGTTCAAGCATAGTGTCACCCTCATTAGCAAAGATAGAGTACACTTCCAAATCTTCTTCAAGATAATTTACATTGGGTTGGGGAATTCTATCTATATATGGTGAAATTATTCCTTCTCTAAGGAATATAATGTTCTTTATGTTCTAATGGACAAACAAATAAGTTCCATCAAGTGAAATATATCCACCCGTTAAGGCTTTCCAGTGTCTTCCTAAAATAATTGAATAGTTATTCACTGGCATATCAATTACTTGGATGCTAAGAGTTGTTCTTATCTTAGGATGTGTGCATAGAACTAATGTTACATCTTTGATTTCACCTATAGTTTATTGCTACAAACTATTATAAGAGAGCATTCTTCTATAATTTTCATTAGTGCATGATAATCCAAGCTCTTCCATGATAATTTTTGACATTACACGTGGACCAGACCCGCCATCGATTAAGAAACAATGAGCTATTTTGTCCATAATTTTTACAAAAATATAAAAAGGGGGGTTTTTTACAAGGTTCCTAAAATTATTTACAGTTGAATCCTCTTCTTTTGACTCTTCAAATAGATTGTCTATGGTAGAAATTTTACCTTTGATTGAGATGCTTTTGTTGTTCTAGGACAACAAACATGTCCAAAAGAGTAGCATCAGCTTTGATATTAGCCAATTGATTAAGGATATTATATTTAGAAGAGGGAAGAGGAGAAGGTTGTTATCAGACTAATTAGTAAGTGAGGACACAAACAGATCTCCCTAACTTCCACGGGAAACTAGAACAAAACAAAACAGAATACACACTTTGCCTTAAACTTCATTGTTATATAAACTAGTTTAGTGAGGTACAAGTGACATACCTTTTAAACGACGCTTGATCCTCGCTAGTGTCATCCTTGTAGCTCCTTCCTTGAGTTTGTAGAATAGTAAGCATATATATATATATATATATATATATATATATTCTAATGAAGTCTATGTATATGATCAAGGAATTATACAATAGAAGACGAAATGCTTTTATAGGGAAGAAATGTATTGTTGTATTAAATGAAATGGAAAGTGGATAATACAACCCATGCCTTGATGTTACAAGGTCCCCTTTCAATGTCTCTTTTCTTAAACACACACACCTTTTCTCCAATGCCTTGAATGAATATGATCCACTATCTAACTTGAAGAACTAAAGCAAAGCTCTTAAGCATGATCTGACGTAGAACTCTCGATGAAAATCTTAGCTTATTCAACTTTAGCCTTTTCCATGAGATATCCCTCCTTATATAGTGTGAAAGAGAGGTGGATGAGGAGATTAGGATGATCCCACTAAATCAAATAAGCGAGTAAGATCCAAACCAATCGGAGGCCACCTAATCTTCTAGAAGATTCTCTTCTAGAACATTCATGAAATTTCACTTTTCCTTTGCTTCAAGCATCGCCGCACCCTATGCAAAAGGAGCATGCGATGATGTCACAATCTAGGTTAAGGGTAGAGTGTGACTATCAGACATCGTCGCACCCCATGTATATAGCAGGGTGTGACGACCTTTCTTGTTACAGTTTTCAAAAGAGGAAAGAAAATAACTTTTCTCATGGAGAAATTCTCTCTTTTAATATTTTCAAGGAACATAAACACATGTCAGTTGATCACTAAGGTGACCCAAATAATGTGTAACAAAGGAAATCCTTGATTATCGGAAGTTCTGATAGTTTGTGTATCATCACCTTGAGAAGATTCTTGGGGTAGAAGAAGTATGAGGAGGGTCATATTTTCCCTTGGCGATGTAAGATTTATTACTGGTATTGATTACCATAACATCTTCTGGTTCAACCCAATCTAAAACGGTGATTGTGGTATCGGCTCTTTTGCTAAATATCTTATCTCTGCAATTTTTCTTAACTTCACAAGTAATTTCTTCATGATTTTCTTCACGGAAGTTACACCAACTGCAAGACATAATGGCCTTTGTCTGAAAAGTATTTTCATTATTATTCTTAAAGGTGCTAAGGAAGAAGAAGATGCCCCAGGGCCAGAGGAAGAGGCATTTCCTTTTCGCTCATAGGTTATCATCCTATTATTCATATCTTGCACGAGTTGTAGGAGGGTATACATATTTGTTTTCTTGACCAAGTCTCCCTTGGGGAGATCTGTTCTTTCGAGCTTCTCCTCATATTCTAGGCAAGTATGAAGACTGGAACCAAGATTGTCAATATCCTTCTCTTCAATTCTATGACGATAAGGAGAAGGTAATGCATTATAATAATGCATGAAAGCAGCCTGATTTTGAGGGAATATTAGTTCAGGGATTTGATTATATAATTTGGTGAAGCGAAGGTTAAAATAATTAATGGTTTCACCATCTTTATAGGCAATATTGTTGTATTCCCTTAATTTCTAACCGGACTCTTGGACTATCCATAAGGAGACTTGAACCAATAAACCAATTCTTCCGATGTGGAAAAAATTTTGGAAGGGAGATAAAAAACATATGTTGAAGCTTTCCCTTCAAGAGAGATGAAAAATAAACACATGCAAGTGTCGTTATCGTTAGCCCCTATGTTATGACAAGCAATAGAAAATGATACTAGGTGTTCGTTTGTAGTAACAGTATTATTTCCCAAAAACCTAGGTAAATTCTCCTTGAACTTTGGTAATGGCTGAGTAGCAGGTGTCAAATTCAAGGGAGAAGATACATGCCATGGGGTGGTCGTAGCATCTTCCTTGAATTGGAAAAGCCCATATTTCTTTATAACTTTAGTAGGATTTGTGGTGGATTGAATAGGGACTTTATGATTGTATATACTACCAATTACTGATGAAGCAGAAGGTTGCGAGGAGGAGGCACCTCTGGTTCCACTACCACTACCCACAGATTTCATGTTGAGGGTGATAGATATGGGTGATGAAGGTGAATTGACATAATATGATAAATTTCTCCTTAGAGCACTACCTTGTGTTGATAAACCAATTTTCCTCCTTTCTATTTCAAAAATAGGAGTAGCTTCAAGGGAAAATCCTCTTCTCCTTTGAGAGATATGAGGATTAGAGGACATGAAAAGAAGGACCAAAGAGGTAGGAAAAGGGATGTTATTGTTGATTTATGGGTTGCCTTTGCCTGGATTCTTAACGTTCATGAATACTTATGTCCCTTTCAAGAGCGTTCAAGTTCAAAACGAGTACTAGTTGTTTCTAAAATAGTGTTGAATAAGGTCAATGCAATGTTAGTTTGGTCATCAATACCATTTCCAATATTGGGTTGCCTTGTAACAAGTATTGTCATGGAAAAAAAATAGTCAAGGAGTATTCAGACAAAACAGAAAAGGAAAGATAATCGTGATACAATCAACTAGAGAGATATGGAAGATCTCCCCAGTATGGTCACCAAATAAATGTTGAGGAAAAGGTATGGAGAACCTTACTCAAGCATTTTTCAGATCTTGTCGGGCTAAGGAAAGATAGTTGGGAATGTCACCCGGGGTTTATAGCCAAAGAAAAACGATCACTTAATCCGTAGGTATTAAGTACAAGGGACCAAGTCTAGTTTTTTTTATATATTATATGTAACTGTGCAAAAAAAGAAATAAACTTAAATAGAAATTACATAAGTGTGTACTTAAATTATATGAGTATGTACATGGAGATAAAAGAAAAAAATGAACCAAATCATCAAAATACATATGTGAGACTGAAATCAGAAAACTAATTTTTGTATTGATTTCATTCTGATATATAAGACTGAATTTCTTGGGCCCGAGATATGTCACTTTTATGACGTTTATTATACACTTTTGCCGCATGTACATATGTGTTTTTCATCTTTTAAAGGAGCTTTTTGAAGAATTTTGTGATAAAACAGTATGATCGACATAAGGTACGTATAATTCATGTTTAATTATTGTATCAAGTATAATTCATCATGTTTTATGACTTCCAAGAGCTAATTCACATTTTTATGGTGTTACAGGGAAAAAACGCACTACATTTCTCATTCTGGCACTCGTTCCGGCACTTGATCCGACACTTTGTCCACCACTGCGTATTGCACAAAAACGCAAGGTGACTTGGAAGTTAAGGTATTGGCAGCCAGCGACGGGAAAATCGGGCACGTGGGTTTTGTTCTTGATTTCCCCCACAGCTACTGAGCTTCTAACAACTCAGTTTCAGTTGTTCAAGAGGGAGATTATTTGCTCGCTCCATTTTATCAGTTAGGGCATCATTTAATGAATTTTGTCAATTTTAGAAGTGGTTCGACCCTCCTCTGGTCGACCACTTGGTCTGTAATTCTTATAAATACCATCGTGGTGGTCATACAATAGCTAAGGAGCAGTAGACAAAGTAGAGGATAGAGATAAAAACATTTTCTTCTGTTTTTGCATTTTTTAATTGCCAGAATTGTATAAGACTGTGTTTTTCAAGTTTTAATGGTGAAATCATTTTGTTGAGCTCATGGTGTGCATTTGAGGAGTGAACGTAACTTGTTGGGGGGACCACCAGTAGTCTGGTAATTGTTCTTTGTGTTATTTATGCATTTCATATCTTAGATGTCTTTTCCTGTACATGAACTGTTCCTTCATTTATTTGTTATCTAATTTGCTATTGTAGTTTAACTGTTTTAATTTTCTTTTGCAAGTTAGTATAAAGGCGTGTGTTAATATGCATTGATTGATAGATAGAGATGAATTTGAAAATTCATAGACTAACCCCATGTGCAATTAGATATGAGACTGTGTTTTATTTTATGTTGTTAGAATTAAATTTAAAAACAGAGTTTTTAATTGAGCTTTCTTTGGAAAGGATTTGATGGATGGATAGGATCAATTTCAGTTTTTAATCATAGCTTTCTTATTTCATTTTTATTTAGCATTGGCTTAGCTAGTTGTTGGTTAATATAATTGTTAGTTTACTTTTTAATGTCATGTTTTAAATTTTTGTTTTTAAGCATTTATTTACTGCAATTTGAATTGCTAGAATAGATGTAGCATAGTTTCCTTTATGTAATTTCCTTCCTAGAATTAAATTGGAATTATATTTCTTAGTTAATGGTTGAATCTAGTTTTCTTTGAGTTTTCATAGATTTAAAATATAGTTTTCTTGCTTTCATAGATTAAAAGAATAGTTTCTTGCTTTCATAGATTAGAAGATATAGTTTTCTTGCTTTCATAGATTAGAATAAAGTTTTATTGTTGATGTAGGATAGATAGACTTTGCTTTGATAGATTAGATAGTAGTTTGCTTATTATAGATTAAGAATTAGTTGTTAGTCTTTCTTGCTTTCAATAGAATAGATTTCCTTTCATGCATTGCATTGAGCATTTAGTCCAGTTGCCTCTTAGATTCCCTTTCATGCATTAGAAATAGTTTTGCATTAAGCATTTAGTCCACTTGCCTCTTAGGCTAGATAGTTGTTCAATGAGAAGTTTTACTTTGATTGCTTGCAGTAGTTAGTTGCCTTTGCTTATTTGTCTTTTTCTTTAGTAGGTTAGTTAGGTGTCTTTTCTTGCTTGTCTATTTTTCTTTAATAGGTTAGATAGGTGTATTTGCTTACTTGTTTATTTATTTGCTTTCATAGGGTAGTTGCTCATTGAATGTAGGTTGGAAGGTTAAAATAGTTTTCCTTTGTCATTTGCTTATTAATATGCCTAGATAGTTGATTTTGCTTATTGTTATGAACCAGTTTTCTTTACATGGGGTTTTTACTTGTTTTCTTAGAACTATCCATCGATCCTTGGCCCAAAAGTACTTAGGTCACATAGTTTCAATTTGCTTAATAGGGTCTTTTCATTAGATAGGTTTGCTTGAGTAGATTAGCCTTAGATAGCTACCTTCCTTAGTTAGGCTATACTCCTACCCATCCTTCTACCTTTGGAATATATTTTTCTTAAACTCTAAGTTTACTTACCCCGGGTTGACAATTTAATTGAGGGTTTTTAGTGTGTTTTTAGTGCATATATAACTCCCATCAAAATTCTCTTTACAAACCCCTGCAAGGGTAGGGACCAAAGTCAAATTTAGAAGCCTCTGATGGGAACCATACAAAAAGACTCTGACAACAAAAGAAAACCAAAGCTAAAGATCTGAATCAACTTGCCACAAAAAAATTTCACTTGACTCTGCAAAATATTTTTAATCAGTCATAAAATTTAATTTATAAACAGACAAGAACACATAGACTGCCAAAGATAAATCATACACCTTTAAAATAAGCTGTTGAAATATATGATTCACTTTTGAATCATGTTTCCTTCAATAAGACCTTGCTATCATCAAGATGGTTAATCCTTCTAGTAAACTCGGAATGAATGAAATGTGAAAGTATCTCACTAGTATAGAGCAAACCTTATGGCTCAAGTTCTCCTTCCATTTTCTCCTCATGTCTCTTCATTTGATTGAGATTTTATTCCTTCTAAATAAGTTATGGTAGTCCAACTACCTTTCTTTAGTTAATCCTAATTAGCTTAACTTATTAGTTGAGACAAATAATAATAATATATATAAATAAGGGTCTAATTAAATAATAACTAAATATGTGGGACCCCTTGTGACTCTCATTTATTTCTTTTAATAATCATCAAACATGAAATATAAAACTCAATCATTTGATTCAAATATCCTCCTTGTAACTCTCGTTCCCATATTTATGATCAAATATTTAAATATCAACAAAATATAATATGACCATAACCAAAAATAGTCTCATATCCATGTCCAAAAAAACTGCCTAAATATATGCTTGTTGTCCAAAAATATGTCAAAGTAAAAGGTTTTCCTCAAAATAGAAAATAACATTAATCATCATTAAAAATCGTATTTACTGTGAGAGGCATTTGGCCTCTTCTCATTGTTGTCCTATTTTGATCTTTTTGTGGTAGCCTTAGGCTAATTGGAACCTTGAGGCTGGACTGCACTGATAACGTGAGAACAATCATCTTTGAAATGAAAATGAGAGGACACAGATTCGGAGGACTCTTTAGATGAATTGGAAGGAGTGGCCACTCCTTTTCCTTTATCTTTCACAAGCTTGGGAACATTGGTTTTTAACCTTTTAATAACATGAGAGGACTGCACGGGAGAGACAACATGATCAGCTTGGGAAATTGTATTATTTGGCAATGCTGAAGGGAGTAATGGAAAAGAAGAAGTAGGCCAACCATGGTGATGAGCAGTAGACTGTTGGAAAATCTATTGCCAATAATCATTGGCAGGTGGTTCTAGATGCATAGACACATGATGGGGAACACGGATACCAAAAAGGTTTTCATGTGGTTGAAATGGAGGCCTCTTAGGTCAGGGCTGGAGAATCACATGGCCAACCAAGTTAAAGAATCCATCTTGAAAGAGATAATTTAATTTTTGTGGATCAGCATCAAAATGTATTGAAAACCATGGCCTTTTATGGCCCCTCTGCCAATTTTCTATGCCTCTATTATTACCTCTGCCATTACTGCCTCTACTAAAGAAGCTCATCCTAAAGCAATATTTCAATATGTTATGAAAAAATATTAAAAATCCATGCATAAAACTCTACATAAATAAAATCAAAAGGTTAGCTCTATTATTCACATAGAAGCACATGCAATCCATCCATCAACTCTCAAAAACCTAATCAATCAATTTTCCATTTGAATAGGGAGTGGTAGGGCTATTGGGAAGATAAGGGGGATATAATGTGTGAAAAGTGGTAGCATGGATGGGAAACCACCAATGAGTATTGTTCAAGAAAATGCAAATGTAATAGAAACTGTATCCATGTTCAAATTTCAAACACCGGTCATTAGCTTAGTATTTTCTATTTTGTTGTTAATCCTTTCTCTTTTCAAAATGGATTTAAATTTTAAAATAATAGAACAGGGAATGCTTTAAATGTATTTGGGCAGGAGAGGGGGGTATAGTGAGTTTAAAATGGTATAATTGAGAGGGAAAAATAATTATTGTTCTATTATATGCAATGATATCCAAAACAAATGTCATCACCATCAAAAAAATAATTGCCAAAACTTTTCTCTCTTTAGTAAGTCAAATCCAACACACAGTTGTTTTCATATAAACCAATATAAAACCCCAGGAAATTTCCAGTACTATCAACTATACAAATTTCCACTTCCTTTTCCTTTTATCATCAGAGTTTTTAGGAAAAATTGTTAATAGAGACATCCAACACAATTAAAACCATACTACATCAAGTGTGTGTGAGAGGGTGAGAACACGACCTAAGCCATTCACTATACAGTGCTGGTATTAAAAATTTAATACTTGTTTCATAAAAATACTGTGTTTGAAACCCATGTGCAATTGGTGCTCATTTGTTTTATCATTATATAGTTTTCAAAATAGACCAAAACCCTCATGGATAATCAACGAATGAACCAAGATTTAATGCAAATAACAAATCTTCCCATTGTACACTTTTTATTTCCTTTATTCGTTGAGTTATTTTTTATGATAGATTGTCAATAGAATCATTCCAACAACTAAAACCAGACCATGTCAAGCACGCAATGGAACACAACATAAGCCAACAACCCTTCAACATATGAGGTTGGTGTCACAACTTTCAATATTTGTTGTGTAACAGACTAAGTTTGAAACCCATGTGAACCTGGTGTTATTATTTTAACATCATACACTTTAAAATAGACAAAACCCCATGGATATATGACAAATGAAATGCAATTATCCAACCTCCCAATGTTGGATTAACCATTGATAACATACATCAAGCTCAACGTTTGAAATGTCCACTCATCAATAAAATAACTGAGGTATGGGAGAACATGAAGGAGAAACTTTCAAGGGGTTTGTAAAACAAAACATTTTAACTATCTCTTATCACAACATACTTTCCACAGACCTCTCCACATACCCCTCATGGCAGCCGCAAATAAAATATACCCATACATATACAAACAGTTGGCAGGCAGTTTGAAGGAGCTACAAATATTTCAAGACTGGGTAATGTCATTAAGAAAAAAACCATTATTTTATATCACAGAGAGAAGAAACACTCAAATTTTAATGACCAGAGATGAGTGAAACCAAAAAAAAAAATTCCATAATTATTTGCTAACAGGCATAGCAACAAAGCATCACATATTCTGGATGCAATGTCATTCAAACAGAAAGGAAATTTCAACTATGAATCAACTTGAAAACTTAAATTCCAACAGGGAGGAACTCCATTTAATATGCAATTTCACAGTCGAAAACCACATACATTCATCTAAACTTTGGAAAGCAAGAACATCTCATGAGAAAATATAAGAGCCAACATCAAGATTTTATTCTCAGTGGAGCTATGTTTCATAAATGGAGAGGCAAGAGACATCATACCTATATGCAAAATGCTAGGAAAACAATGAGCATGACTCTTCTTTCCAAGGCCGAGAAAATGAAGGCATCATCAGCCAAAACAACCAACCCAAATGTGAACCAAGTGAGGGTGGAAACCTCAAGGTAGGGTTAGAGCGACGTGCAGTAATTGCATGTCGTTTCTTACATTAACTCCATCAACCATAGCCAAGTACGAGCACACCAATGCATAGTCCACTATGTGTGGCATCAAAAAAAAACAAATCGCATTTTCCACCTTCCAATAACTCATTTTCATAGTTTAACACTTAGCACCAAATACATCCAATGTCCCACATTCCTCGTTAGGGGAAAATTACCACCCTATAAAACTTAATCAATGTCCATGATAACACAAGAATATCATAACTGTAATATGTCATAACCATATATAGCCCATGCTTGGAGTTTGAATTAACAAATCAAAATGTATAAGTAGCAAGGATAAACCAAGATGTTCATTATGACACCATTTCCCCTTTTCCCCTTAAAAATTAAATTGAATCACCAATATGCCATCATTTGACCATTTCACTTGGACAACGTTTTCGAAAATTTTTTAAATGTAGAGTCATTTTTTCAAAATAGACATGAACGCATAAGAAGACGAGGCCTCCTTCATCATTATTCACATAGGGGCCCCACCTATTTAGTATATTATTATTAAATGTATATAGGTAATAAGGCATTGAAACCAATTTTCATGCAGGGATTCCATGTTGCGCTTTTGGGAATCAACAGTGGTGTATATGGATGAGATCCTTGTCTACAACAAGACTTGGGAAGAACACTTGCAGCATATTCAGCAGGTTTTTCACACTTTTCCTAAATGATGATTTTTCACGATCAGACACCTCAATGATAGTTGAAGACTCTAATTGATCCCCCTAAATGAAGCTCCTCTTCAATACCTTTCCAACGATCTTTTTTGTGCCCTAAATGAAGATCGTATGCAAAAGTTACGACCCCAGGAAGTTGATGTACTAACTTACCCCAATGGGGCCCACATGACTTTTGGCGCTTCATCTCCTAGGGTTAGGTTTTTGGATGTCTAGGGTTTTGGAATTCATTTTTATTGTAAAAATTCCTTCAGAGCCTCATTGTACTCATCTTCTTGTGAATGAGCATAATAGTCACATCGCTTCTCAGAGATAAGTTGTCACCATTCTAGCAAGCTTGCTTCAGTGTACATTTTATAGTTTTCGACATATTTCTTATTTAATAGAAGTCAAGTTTTATTGTATATTTTTTATTGTTCATTGTTTCTCTGTGTTAATATTATAAATATGTGGTTTTCATTTCGTTCCACTCATAAATCCGGATCATTAATGGTGGGGGCCTTCTTGGGATTCATAGTTCTAAGTCATCATCAAATCGGCTTAGCATTCGGATAAGTCTTAATTTCGTGTTTGACAATACTAGGGTCTATCCCTACAATTTCTTCATATGACCAAGAAAATACATCTCAAAATTTCTTGAACAGGTCGATGTGTAATGTCCCCTTTTTGGAAAAATTAAAAATTTAATTAATTATTTCATTATGTTGCCTAAAGTTAAATTTGGCAACTAATATTTAATTAATTATTATTTAATTTTAAGTGAATTAATCAAAATAACATTATAAAGTCACTTTATTAAATAAATTGATCTTCTATAAGCTTTGATAAGGTTGGGTTAGATCTCTCTAGAAAGATCCACAAAGCCTTTAAAAGGAGATGAGAGCAAGTCATTTGGGCAGATTAGATTTTGGAATTATTTATTGTAGAGTGCTCGGTGAGCCAATGTTTTCGTTAGGGTTTTGGAAAAACCCTTTCACTGTAGTTTGAATTCAGTGGTGATACCATCCACCCTAGTTGGACAAGAAGGAATATCCAACTAGGGTCTTCAATGGAGCTTCAGAGGTAGAACTATCTTCAGCAGGTCATTGTTCAAGTTTTGATTTTTATCATTGGTGTATTGTCGTTGCCATAGCATCCATTTCTTCTTATAAAGTTATATTCAGTGATCCTATAATAATAAAATGCCCCTATTATATCTTCCATTATGTGTACTTTGATGTGTGTATGATATGTTTGAAGAAATTACAAGGGTTTGTAGTAAAATTTAATGCCCTAATTTTATTTACAAATTAAAATCCTATTTTTCTTATAAATGGGATCTTACAGTGGTATCAGAGCATGATCTTCGACATCTGTGGAGGTTACTAAAGGACCATCATCAGGGTTATTTCTGAATTAAAAAAATCATTCAAATTTCTTCAGTGTGCTTCTATGGGATGAGTTATTGATTTGGTTAGTGGTTGCATTTTTACAGTTGTCGATGTTAACGATAAAAAATGCACTGGCATTTTTGCAAGAATGATGCCTAATATTGTAGGGAACATTTTACTAGCTTCCCTAGATCCAAATCCAAATCTGATTGCACCATTGGAAAGCTTATGATCTATAGATGTTGATCGACTATTCAAGCATGCAAAACTGACTCTCCATGACTGAGAAATTTGATTTTTTCCAAGGCAGTTTATTTCTGTAAAACCTTCCTTTTCAGTGGTTTAGGCGAACAGGACGATTGTTCATTAACCACCGAAAGCAATTCTTTCGGTAGTTAATCCACCCAGAAGTCTTCTATGTTAACCACCGAAAGCCTGTAATGACCAGAATACTTGAAATTTTGCCCAAATCGGGAATTTTTGAATCATAATGAGATGAAACCTCTTGGAATAGACAGGTGGTGAATTATCAAGTCAGATCCAATGGTTACTTTGATGGATAAGGCAAAGAAGAGGTGTTTTAATCAA
>JZKD02S1853199.1:339843-354522 GCA_000966675.3 Picea glauca
CTTTCTATCTTTAGCATATTTGATCCATGCTTTTAGGATCTCAAAACTGCATTGTAAAGCTATAAAGCTGAAGGTAGAATAGGAACTAAGGGTTTGATTTTGGGTTCTATATGCTTCTACTGTAACTAAGACTCATTCTTAATATATGAAACATTGCAAGCTTCCTTCATTTGTGTTTTCAGACCTTTCTTTTCTGTTCTATGATATCTTATGAGTGAATGTTTTCTTTGTTGGCGCTTTTTCAATCTACATGTGATTGTCATCTCACTAATTGATTGATTAAGTTAAGAATCATAAGTTATTGCCCTAGTTATTAAACCCATTGTGCTTACTATTTTACATGAGTATAATCTGGTTCAGCAACTAGCTTCTATTCTATTTGATCAACCCTTGTCTGATTGCATTCTTAGAAGGCCTTGTGATATTTGATATTACTAGAAAGTCTTAAAGACACAGTCCAGCCCCTAGATATTCATCTTGATCCAAAAACCACATCATTATTAAGAAAATAGTTACCAAAAGATTGAGTTACCAGGCATCTCCGACTTACAGCCTAGGAGAGTTTCCTGGAGTGATAACAGTCAAGGGTTTTAATTTCCATTTAGCAGCAGATTTGAGCTCCTCTTTTGGATGAATTCTTAATTATTGAGTCGAATCCTCTAATTCTAGGAGAAATATTCAGGAGAGGGTTGAGTCCCTATTGTTGAGAACTATATTCCAATTTTTGGGTGCAATCCTTTATGTGTTGGGTGCATTGTTTTCTGTGATTGAGCCATTGTCTTATGTGGGAGGTTGAGTTGGTCATTTCTAGCTTGTTTTAATTATTGTGGGTTGTTATCTCTACATGAGGGAGCAACCAAAATGCCAGACTGAAGCCTGGAAGGGTCGACTTCATTTATGGGTTATTTTCTCATTGATTGGGAGACTTTTTGGCTATAATAAGTCATGTTATTTCTATGGAAAAAATTATTTGATAGTTGGGTCGAGTTTGTGACTGCAGAGTCCGAGTTAGGTTGTGAAGGGCCAAAAATCCTTGTGAGATATCATATTTCCCCTATGTTGGGTCATTTCCTTACCTCTATAGGTCTTATTGATTGAAATAGGGTGAAATATCTCCAAAAAATGGGTGTACTCTCTTTGATGGGAGATTCATTTCACTAATGAGTTGATTTTTTCCATCTTAAGGCAGAATTTGGAAAGTTTAGAGGGTGAATTGCATAAAGGGGGTCAAATTCTATGTGTTTGGACTGAGTGTCTTCATTCTGGGCATTTTTTGTAACTAGTAGGTGCATACACTTGTACAAAGAAACACTATCCTACTATTTGGACAAGTTGGGTTGAGTTATTTCACCAAGGGGGATGAGTTCTCTCATTTCAGATCATGTCTACACTTGTTGGGCAACTAATCTCAGAATTTGCATGAGTTTTTTTATATTCCTGGGTCGTGCTTTACCTTGTTCTGATATATGTTTCTGTTCTAGGTGCATTTTATATGACCAGAGGGCCAACTTTACTCCCAGGACCAAGTTGCATCAATTATGAACATTATTATGCCTGTATGGGTCAATTATCCTATTTTTCTATGGTTGAATGAGGCACAAAGAGATAGTGCACCAGCAACGGTCAAGTTCCTATGTATCTGGGTCAAGATATTTGTGTAGGTTCGTTGTGTAGTTGGGTATATTCAGTACTATATTGGGGGCGATTTAGATTGTTATCTACAGCCCATCTACTCTTGTATTTGCAAGAAATCCATGTGAGTTTTTACAATTGTTATTATCTTTTTATATTGGAATAAAATTAAATCTCTATTGTTTTTACATCAATAGTATTGATTGACATTCTTGTGGGAAGAATATCAGTGACAACTAGCACCTTTTCATAATATTATGCAAGAGTTTCTACTTGTATGCATCTTATATTGCTACCTGGGTGAGTTATTTTCAGCTACAACACTGGTGTATGAGAAACACACCTTGGAAAAAGGGTTGTATCTTCTTATAGAGGTTAAACACAACAACACGTAGTTATAATTTGTGGGTAGATGCGAGTTTCCTGTGAAGAAAGGAGTGAAAACCATTAAATCAGATCCTTGTTGGTTTCAAGGCTACAATCATAACGTTATATGAGCAATTTGTAGCAGCCTAACCATGTTCATATCATGACTGTAATAAATACAAATTTTCATTTGGGATGGCAAAGAAGTCATTGATGGGAAGGCATTTGGTCAATTCGTCAAAGTGTTTGACGGAACTACCTAACAAAAATAATCATATTTCACATCAGATTTAATTGGGTTTGAGGAAGATGAAAACCTTTGAAGAACTTAGGGCAAAACTTTGGCAACTCATGCAAGAGTATCATAAAAATTTAACAATCTTGTTAAAACATTTGGAGTGGTTCAGGGAGGTGGTAAAAGGATCCAAAACCATTGATGAAGCAGAAAAATCACATTAGTACAGGAACTTGGGAAAGCCTCATGTTCATTGTTTGGAGCATGTAGTTGGCCATGATATGGATGTGTACATGGAAGATGACTGAGCGGTATACATTGATGAGATATTTGATGCTAGTGTGTTGATGGATATTGTCACTAGTACCGAGGAGGAAGGGGCATCATTTGGTCCCAACGATGATGACTACAAAGGGGATGACATAGTAGCATCTAGTGCAACATTGGCATTATTCGGTGGATCCCACGACACTAGTACCAATGATGGTTAGGATAGCACATGTGTTGGCATTGTTGGTGAGGATGGAGATGAGTTAGCACCTATGTACAAGGAGGATCCATATCACATCCATGCTTATGATTTATACTATGAGGATGAGGAGATCACTCTTATAGATGACAGCTCCGGCCAGTTGGACGCGGTAGGGTAGAGGCCTTTAGCACTGTACGATTTGGAGGATCGCATGTTGGTGACCGAGGATCAAGTTACATAGGTGTTGACCAGAACCAATGGAGCCTATAGGTTCATTGAGGAGCTTGTTTGGAGAGCCCAAATGGAGGAGTGACACACTGAGATAGTAGGTGGAGTCACCAGTTCCTAGTTGTGCACCATCATGGAGGCACTAGAACAACTGAAGTCAAATTACTTGCAGTTGTTTATGGACATGGACCTTGCTCTCAAGTTTATGGAGGACAAGGACCGAGATATTGAGGAGATACATTATTAGTTGAGTTTGGCATGCTCTTCACCACCTATAGCAGGGACTCCATCATCATTGGCAACAGTGAAACGGGAGGGCATGTGTGCCACACATATTGAGAGGGAGGAGAATTCTGAGTTGCAAGTACTCGAGGAGAGTTTGGATTGCACTCTGAGTTGGCATTGCAAGGATCAAGGGGGATTTCTTTTGGAGATCTCATTAGACGTTATGAGCTTAGCTACGAAGGATATAGTTGAGCACATTCGTTGTGGACTAGGTCATGAGGAGATATACCCATAATTAGATTGGGTGGATAGATACATGACATATATGGACACACTCTGGGATATAGGTTCATTCATCATCAATAAAGTCTTGGGTCCAGTAACACTTACAAGATACAGATCGATGCCTGAGGAAACGGTGATGTGTTGCAGTATACAGGAGCCCTCGTTGATGCATGATGATGTACGATGGAGCTTCGGGTTGTGTCCTCCATGGATACCTTCTGACAGAGTCCTTGATTTTATCATTGGGATTGAGGAAAGTCATGGATTGATGGATGTCGAGATGCCTTGGTTGTGTAGGGTCCATGATAGGGAGTTCTAGGAGTGGAGTGTAGTCGGAGTGTGATTAGCAGATGATTATGATCATAGTAGTGAAACATCAACAAGGTGGCATCTCTTTGAGAGTGGTGTTAGCACCGTCATTTTTCGGTTAGTGTAAGTCCTAGATGAGCCATAGTTCATGTGTTGAAGCATGTGAGGTCAAGTATTGAACAATGAATGGTTCAAAGTCAGAAAGTAGTTCGTCTAGCCCTTGGAGTCGGGAAGGGCGTCATAATTAGACATGTGTGGATTGTAAAGGTGTTTTTTCCCAAAAGGTCAAGTCCTATCAGAAAGAGGGAATTTACATGCCATAGGTCAAGGAAATTTTTTAGAGTAAAGGTCACGTTGACAGATATAACGACCATCATCACCTAATTATCAAGTCAGAAAGGTTAATAAATCACGGCTCTCATGTCATGTATACTTTGCAGCTCTTATCATCTAGACTTTACACACTTCAAAGCATGGATGATTTTAGGGGATAAATTTCGCTCATGGGCTAATTTTTCATGGTTTTTCCAAAAACGAGATTTGTTATTTTAAAAATGATTCGCCCAAATTCTATAAGCTAAATTATTTTACCTTAAAAATCGCCAAAATTTTATAAAAACTATACAAAATCCTTAGAAATTTGAATATTTTTACAAAAATATCACCAAACATTTATAGTTGGCATATGAAGGATTAGTAAGATTCACCAAGGTTTCTACATTTTAAAATAAATTTCCATCCTTAAAATCATCCCTACTTCAAAGTGTACCCATCACGCGAGTGTTCTGTGCAAATCGTCAGCCTACTCCAAAACTTCTTATCACCATGGATTCAATGTCCTCTGTCATGATTCCATCCCTCACCTATTCAATTATAAATACCAGTCACCCTGCATGTTTCTCCTTTAACATCTGAGTTTGTGCATTGTTTGAGATTTTTCCTGCAAGTCTTGGGTCTTTTCACTGTGGGAAGGATGATTCCCATCAGTTATGTTGTGAGCCTGTTGAGTCAATATTGTCGTGTCTCCTTCGTCTTCAGTCATGGTTTGAAGCCTGTTGGATTTTGTCACAAGCTAGTATGTCGAGCAATAGTTCCTCTCGCAGTCAGCTTTTCTTCCTCAGAGTCCTTTCATGTCACACCGAATTATTTTCTGCATCTGATTTCTCTGGCTCACCACCAGTGTTGTAATGCCTTTCCATCACACCAAAAAAAAAATTTGTGATCCCCTACTACGACGATCCCATAGTTACCATTTATCGCAACGTCGACCTTCTTCTGCGCTGAAAGTATTCATAGTGCCTGGCAGTCGTGAAATGAACTCCTAGATTCATTTTTTATTATCGCGTGAAGCTTCCTCCACTGCCACTCCAACAGGTTTCTACGAAGAATATCATTCTCCATTTTTTGTGTGAAGAGGGTGTCATCTTTCATTACCACGCACGCGCAAAAAAAATACATGTTTGCATCATGACAACATCCCAAGACATAAGGAAGAAGGTGCGAAGTGGCAGAGTTGTGAGGCCCAAACCTCAAGAATTGGCGTTAATCAATGAATATCTAAATGTCAAGGCATATTTTGAACAGGTCGGATGTATTCTCTATTGCGAGAAAATTCAAGGATACAAGGTGAAACTGGTTGAACAGTTCGCTCTCATATTTAATGGGTTTTGCACGATCGTTGTGAGAATCACATTTTAGGTGATGGAGGAAACTCTATCAGCTGTGATGGAGATCCCTTAGCTTGGTGAAAGATGTTCTAAGGGCATGCCTTTGGACGTGTTATACTATGAAGAATTCACCAAGTCAAACTTCCTAAACGAGAAAGTCGGAGTGGGCGTTCTGGGTCAGTATCTATGGTAGCCTTTTCAGAATCTCCTAAAGGTGATTAGAAGGTATTTCATCTGTGAAATAAGTTCTGAAAGAATATAGCCACATCACATGAGGTTGTTGATGCGTTTCATAGGGAAAAGGCCTTTGAGCTTAACTTTCTTCTTTCACCAAAGCCTAGGAGGAATGGCGAACAACATCCAAGCCGAAGCGGACCAACCAAGGAATAAATTATTCCATATCTCATTGATCAAGTTGTTGGTAGTCGAGGAATTGAGACGGCTAGGAAAATATTGGGATTTATTTATGTTTTCAGATGATATCCCTAGGGACCCCAAAGGAGACCTCCCTCTACCCACAGGGGAAACAACATCTCGCAGCGTGGGGACAAGAATGGAAGAGGTTGATGGAAAAGGAAAGATAGTAGAAGGCTCACCATCCCAATAGCCAGTACCCTGGACAAGAAGTAGTCCAAGGCTGAACAAGAAACTTGAAGAGACCCAAGCTCCCAATAAGCCGTGCACCCGATCTCTTGTTGAGAAGTTATTGTTGAGTGTTATTCGGCTAGAACATGTTGAAGGTTCAAGATAGGGAATTAGTGAAAGACGGAGAAGGTTGGGCACTGAAAACATGGAGGTTCAGGAGTCGTCGAAATAGTTGAAGCAATCGTAGCTCGCTATTTTCGAATTATACTAGGAGAACAGAGAATTGAGAAAGTAGTTAGCAGAAAATATTGTCGAAACAACAGCATCGCAGAGCCAAGAAGGGAATGCAAATTGGCTCAAAAGATAGCTCAGAGAAGCGCAAGATGTAATCATTTAGTTGTGCAAGGAGCAGAGGATGTTAGAGGAAAGAATCACGGAGCACTTCAAGGAATGTGGTTTGGCCATGAAAAATGTTTGTGCAGCTCTTTCCAATGCTCAAACAAAGCTAAAGGGGAATGCAGTTGTGCGTAGATAGGTAAAGAATATGAAAAGATGAAACTAGCCTCTCAGGAAAATACTCTGAGTATTTAGATTGTAGGTGGGACCAGAGGCATGATTGACATAATCCCATTTTTTGTCTTTTTAAATGTGGCACGAAATTTTTCTCCCCTCGTGTCCTATTTCCTGCCAAGGAAAAAGAAGTCTAGCGGGCACCCGCACAGTGGGTATCCATCGCACAGATGTTGTGAGACCACTCATCAAGGAGGAAAATTGAAGGTGAAATGCATGACTATTTTGAAATATATGTGTGGCCCCTCAACCGTCGTCGCCACTTGGAAGGCACGAACGACAACCCACATTCATCTACAATACCAACTCGCCACATGCATACTATAGCCAATGATAGCGTGGCAGCCACCAGAGCCCGTTACACTGGGTGGCAAAATTCTGACAGTGCACTCGATCATTCAAGTAACCACTAAAATGATAAACACCAATGCATCACCTCATAATTATTGAATCTTATTGATGACCGAACGATCATGATAAAGACGTCGGTTATGACATGATTGTGTGCAGTTGGTTTTCCATTTTTAGTAGGTTCTATTTGAAAGGTCATCTGGCAAGGAATAATCATAACCAAAATTCTAGGAGAAGTAGCTTGAGGTGTGGCAGCCCAAGGGGCATAGTCTTTTCTACATATTCTATTTTTTCAATGTAAGCGAGGTTGGTTGGAAAAGTAGTGTAGACAGTAGAATATTGAATGTAATCTTCAAACCCGATTGAAATATAATGCAAAATTCCTGAGGATTTGATGAAAAGATTCTAATGGTTGTGGTTTGATGTATTGTGATCTTTTCTATGTATGTACTTCCTATTTTATGTATATTCATGCCTTTACTATGTTTAAATTGGAACATTTAACAAGTCTAGAATTCATCGTGTGGTGCTTTAGAATTCACCATTTAAACTCATGTGTTCTCTTCTAAGTAATTTAAAATTCATCTTCAATGGTGCTCTGAGTTGCTTTATGTACTTTTTCTTTCACCCCACACAACAAAATTTGAACTGAAAAACCATTGCCTACTTATCCTTTATCCTCTCAAAGTTTCAGTTACCAAATCATTTATTTCTCTCGCTTTCTGGAATTTGACTCCATGTCCCAAGGTTATGTATTTTCTTTCCAGCGAAACCAGAAACATTTCACAAACACAATAAACCTAGCCGACAATTCAAAGTCATTATCTGTTAGGGACTAAGTCTCAGAGAGAGCCCTCTCTAGTTCAAAAAGGCTAGTTTTCAGTCTTAAAGTTGGTATGTAGGTTACCTCTGTCATTTGTTGTCTCATCCCAATAGATTTACAGAGTGCTAACAAGTGGTATGGGACCCTGGGATTACAGTTGTTGACAACTTGACAGTCGACACCAATGGGATTGTTGGTTTATGTAGGTTTGGTTTTTGGGAGGAGTGGTCCTCGGAGGAGTTGATTGAGTTCATATAGCTCATGTTCACTTGTTTGATCATGAACTGTCAGGCAGGATCTTGTGATAGTACCTCGCAGGTTTGTGCTATGAGCGGAGGATACACATTTTCCAGGAAGGTTTGGGACCCGGGTATCACTTTGAGATAGGCTTAGTCGATGAATCATCAGATTGTGATAACATTGCTTGAGGACAAGCAATATTGGGGAAGGAGGATTTGAAATGTCCCCTTTTTGGTAAAATTAAATATTTAATTAATTATTTCATTATGTTGCCTAAAGTTAAATTTGGAAACTAATATTTAATTGTAAGTGACTTAATCAAAATAACCTTATAAAGTCACTTTATTAAATAAAGTGCTCTTCTATAAGCTTTGATAAGGTTGGGTTAGATCTCTCTAGAAATATCCATAGAGCCTTTAAAAGAATAGGAGAGAAATTTATTTGGCCAGATTAGATTTTGGGATTATTTCTTATGAAGTGCTCAATGAACCAATGTTTTTGTTAGGGTTTTGGAAAAACCCTTTCACTCTAGTTTGACTTCAGTGGTGAGACCATCCACCTTATTTGGACAAGGAGGAGGATCCAGCCAAGGTCTTTAATGGAGCTTTAGGGGTATATCTATCTTCAGTAGGGCATTGTTCAAGTTTTGATTTATTATCATTGGTGTATTTTCGTTGCCATAGAAACCATTTATGCTTATAAAGTTGTATTCAATGATCCCGTAATAATAAAATGCCCTTGTTATCTCTTGTATTTATGTGTACCTTGGAGTGTATATGATATGTTTGAATAAATTACAAGTGTTTTTAGCAAAGTTAATGTCTTAATTTCTTACACAGTGTAAGTCTGAATTTATTCAAGCGAACAGTCTACACCAACATAAACTTTCTCAACCTTTCCAGGGGTTCAAGAGATGTCGATCGCAATTGTAGGAGATATATTCACCATGTTCCCTTCATCATATATGTCATGCTTATCTAATGGGACCATGGGGTGACCAACAATCTCTCTCATGGAGGAACTAAACTCATATGGCTCGATCCTATTAAGCTCTGGGAGAAATTAAGATCTATGGTGAAGGTCCTCCCAAGGCCTATCAGGACCAGTCATGGCCTCTAAGATTTTTTCATCTGAAGGAAAACTATCGTCAAGGAAATCATATGAATTAGACGAGCCTACGACCCAAATGGGATCTAGAACTAGATCCATCTCTTTCATCCAAGAAGAGGGAGGATGTGTCTGCAGTGGCTTCCTAGATAGTGTAATATGTGATCTCAGTTGTAGATAACAGAATTTCCATTCTAATTTCTAATTGACCTTCATAGGACATAGTCGAAGAAGGTAAATTTCATGGGTCATCGAAATATGAAGTGTGAAACAAGACAAACCTCAATGACGATGAGGATTCACTAAAAATGGAATTAATGTACGAGACGGGTGCCGAGAAGTTAAAGGTTCCCATCAAAGAAGGATACATCCCCCGACACCAATTATGTTCTCATTTTCCTTTTGATAATTCTCAACAATGGGGATCGAGGGTCCCACCGATGTAGAGGATATGGAGCATGAGAAATATAATTGGTCGATCGTCACAATCTTACCTTCATGGGGAAGCATAAAACGTGAAACACCGATGACATGACAGCCAACATCGCATAAATCCAAGTACACCCCAATAAAATATTGTATTCAAGGGGTGCATCAACCACCTCAACCTTGATCGCCATGGTTTTACCACCTAACTGGACCAGAAAAGAGGGGAGGATATCATGGGGTCTGAATGAACATTCATCAAATGTAGTCAACATAGTCATGGATTGGGAAAACTGGGGAGAGTCAATGGATTTCCAACAAGATAGAGACATCATGTATGTCAACCAAAATGGAACACTTAACAATTATATCCATACATTATACACGAATTTGGAAAGACACATGGTAAGCTAATCAAGGCTTAACATCTCTGACATCGAATTTGATAATTTTCAAGCAACTTGAGTCAGGAGATCCCTACGCAGATAACAAGGAATTATTTTGTGTTGGGCATGTATGGAGTACCTCCAAAGCTGAAATTGCACATGGTCTTTGGCCCAAATCTTCGACAATCAAGTAATTTTGGGAGGCTCTAGCATTAGGATTGTAAGATACCCAGCCACCCACAAGTCGGGCACACTACTTCAAGCCCACTTCTGAACTAATATTGAATTCTTATCAAATTTGTAATTAATATAGATGCATGAAATATTCACATGCATAGATAAAGATTTAAGCTATAGTATAAAAGAAATGAACCATATGTCATGCACTGCAATAACCAACAAGCATGCATATTATAGATACAAATTTTCATAGATAAATAAATACACAACGGAAATAAATGTACAGGTAAATGAAACCATGACAGAGAGAGCACTTATCTCTAATGAAATGAATCACCAACTAGTTGCAAACCAAGGACATTCCACCCAACCATAGACATTGTTGTTCCAAGTCTCAACAGCAATGTCACCCCGAAGCCTGGGATATGAGTCCACGAGGATGGTTCTAGGGTGTCACTCAGCTTCCCAAACCAGTCATCACTCAATCTCTCACAAGATTCTCAACACACACAGCAATCCAAAGTACACCAGCTCTCTTCTACCTAGCTTGCACAACCCAAGAGAATGGACCCCCTTCTCTACCATGTTGTCCCTCAATATTTCCACCTTTTCCTAGGGATCTAATGCATCTGGTCAAGAATCTCCATGTTGGGACTCTTAGGATTCGCAGTTGTGGGAAAAACTTAACGCATGCCAATGCATATCAAACATGCAGGCATTGATTCATGGTTGGAGTACACCAGTAGTCACTACTACCAAACAAACCATGGCTCCTCTCCACAATTCATTTTTCTCTCGCCAACCAATATCAAAACGAATGAAAAATGAGTGAGTGATTGAATGAGTGAAGAAGAAGCCCCCAAACAACCCACAAGATGGGTTTATATCTTTACTTGCAAATCAAGAACCACATGGCCTTCCCCAAGAATCTCATGTAACCACTCATCTCCATTAAACAATTATGGGTAGATAAAATATAAAATAAATACTTAGCCCCTCAATCCCCCTCTCTTGTGGAATCAGAGCCCCCTGCAACTCTTTTCCTTCTCCGTCTAGCAGCCAATGATATATTTATTATTAATATTGATCAAAACATTACATTTCCTAGGCACAATGGCCTATTTCAATTGTTTGGGAACTCTGGCCTTTCATATATTAAAAAAATACATTATTTAAAATGGGGCTCAAAAACCTAGGGTATTACATCCCCTCCCCCTTATTTTGGCATTGTCCTCGGTGCATATACAAAACAGAAAACAAAATTTCAAAATTTATTCAAAAAGTTTTGGGTACTCTGCCTGCATGGAATATTCATGCTCCCAAGTAGCATCTGCAGGACCATAGCAGGTCCACTGGACTTTTATCAACTCTATAACTCGATTCTGGAGCATTTTGACTTTTTTGTCCAATATTCGCATTGGTTGGACCTGACAGTCTCCCTCTGTCTCTACCTTAATCAGATGTCAATTAATAACATGGTTAGGATCATGTACATATTTTTTTAGCAAAGATACATGAAATGCATTATGCACATTCATGGAAGCAGGCAATGCAATCATGTATGCAACTAGCCATATTCTATCCAATATCTCAAATGGACCACACAATCTGATTGTTAGATTTGTACAACTACCCAACCTCAAAGAGATCTTCTTGGGATTCACTTTTAAAAGCACATGCTCCCCTACTTTAAATTCTCTAGTTGTCATGTTCTTATCTGTATAAATTTTTTGTTTATCTTCAGTTGCCTTTAAATTCTGTTTAATTCTAACCATTTTGTCTTCCATATCCTTGAGAAATTCTAGCCCAAGTACCACTCTATCTGTTGGGTTGTCCCAACTCACTAGAGTGTTGCATTTCCTACCATACAAAGCTTCAAATGGGATCATTTTCAATGAATCTTGATACCCGTTATTATAGGAAAACTCAACCAACTACAAGTAATCTTCTTACTTATATGGCGTATCCATCACACACATTCTCAACATGTCTTCAATTACTTGGTTGATTGTCTTTGTCTACCCATCTAACTTTGGATGGTATGTTGTGCTAAAGTTAATATTTGTACCAAATCCTTTAAACAATCCCCTCTAGAAATTTGAAGTAAACTATGTGTCTCTGTCTGAGACAATTGCCTTAGGTATCCCATGCAACCTAGCAATCTCCCTCGTGTAAATTTCTGCAATATTAGTTGTTTTATGAGTCATTTTTACAGGAAAAAAATGAGCATCCTTTGTCAATTTATCAACCACTACCATGATTGAAGCATGTTGTCTTGTTGTCCTAGGAAATTTAGTTATAAAATCAATGGTTACCACTTCCCATTTCTTCTCTAGAATTGGTAACAGTTGTAGCAAACTCATTGGGTGCCTATGCTCAGTCTTCACTCTCTAACATTCCATACATCTGGAAATGTAATCAGCAAAAAAAAATTTCATTCCTGACCAAAAGAATTGGCTTCTTAATGCTACAATTGTTTTCTGGTAACCGAGATGTCTAGCATATGGAACATTATGCATTTCTTTTAATACCAAATTCCTAAGTTCTTCGAAACTAGGAACATAAATTCTATTTTTATGCATAAGTAGTCCATCTTCCTTCATCTCATATTCTTTAATTTTTTGTTTTACATTTTCTTGTTGTAAGCTTTCCTTTACCTATAGGTAATGCCGATCTGTTACAACATCATCTAAAATTCTGCTCTTTAAATCTGACGGATGCATACTAACAGGTGTAGCATGCATGAGATGTACTCTTCTACTAAGTGCATCAGCAACTTTATTTTCTCTTCCTTTGATATGCTTGATGTCAAAATCGTATTCACTTAAAAATTCCAGCCATCTCGTCTGCCTGCCATTTAAAGTTGGTTGTTCAAAAACATATTTCAGACCACTATGGTCTATTCTTAATTCAAACCTCTTCCCCATGATATCATGCCTCCACATATTCAAAGCATGAAAAATGGAAGCAAGTTCCAAGTCATGTGTGGCATAGATCCTCTCATGTTATTTAAGATTTTTGGAATCATAACCAATGACATGTCCATTTTGAGTGAGAACTCCACCAAGTCCTTCCTTGCATGCATATGTGCATACCAAAAAACTTCCATTTGGGTCAACAATATTTAAAATAGGAGCACTAGTAAGTAATTCTTTCAACGGATTAAGGTTATCTTCACACTCTATTGTCCATTCAAATTTAATTCCCTTCTTTTGCAAGGAAGTGATGGGATGAGCAATCTTAGATAACACTGCTATAAATATTGTATAGTAACCAGCTAACCCCATAAAAGATCTGACTTCTGAAACATTCATGGGTGTTGGCCATCCTCTAATTGCTTCAATATTCTCTGGATCCACTGCTATACCTTGTTCTGAAATAATGTGTCCCAAGTAATGGATCTATTCTTGGTAAAAAGAACACTTACTAAGTTTGGAATACAACTGATGTTCCCTCAGCACTTGCAATATCAATCTTAGGTGATGTTCATGTTCTTCCTCTAACTTAGAATAGACAAGTATGTCATCCAAGAATACTATGACAAACTTATCCAAATAATTTCTGAATATGCCATTCATTAAGCACATAAAGACAGTTGGTGCATTGGATAGTCCAAATGGCACCACTACAAATCCATAATGCCCATACCTGGCTCTAAAGGTTGTCTTATGTATGTCTTCTTCTTTGATTCTTACCTGATGGTATCTCGATCTCAAGTCTATCTTTGAAAATATCTTTGCCCCTCTTAGTGGATCAAATAGGTCATCAATTCTAGGTAGAGGGTACTTGTTCATTATAGTGGATTTATTCATCTATCAAAAGTCAATACACAGCCTCAAGGTTCCATCCCTGTTTTTGACAAAGAGTACAGGTGCTCCCCAAGGTGAAACACTTGGACGTATGTACCCTTTCTTCAACAATTCTTCCAACTGCATTTGTAATTCTTTTAATTCTGGTGTACTCATTTTGTAAGGTGTTTATGATACCGAGGTGGCTCCTGGCACTAAATAAATATAGAAATATATCACCCTCTTTAGTGGAAACCTAGGTATTTCTTGGAATATTTTTTCAAATTCTTGTAGTACCAAAAATTATTCAAGGCTTGGCCCCTTTGTATTTTTTGGTTCCTCCACATGGGTTGTGTTATCACTGAAATTTTGTCAGCACATGGTTACAAGAACTCAACATCGTCAAACAGTAATGAAGTCATTCATGGACCTGAATTAATACCACAGCATTCAAAAAGGTCAAAAACTATACAAAGTAGTGAAAAATTGAAGAGCGCTATGCAGACATTGGGTGTGCGCGCGCATGCGCAGAACAGGAATGCAGAAATCGTGCACAGGCGCACAATGCGCGACTGTTAGCACAAAAATCCACACACTTGTTAAACGGCGCATTTATGAGAGTGGTCGACCTCCCACCCACTTATGGTTTATCTCCCAAGCCGATTTGACCCTCAAATCCAGACTGGATCTGAGTGGTGGGCTGGTCAAAGACCTAAGAATGCCCTAAATGGCCTCTTTTCACACTACAAAGTAGTTAAACAATAACCCAAAGCAATGCTATAAAAAGCCATGAATGCACCTCAT
>JZKD02S1853199.1:379189-405224 GCA_000966675.3 Picea glauca
TATATATATATATATATATATATATATATATATATAATGAAAAATTTAATAGATATAAACATATTCATGCGGAAGCGACAATAACCACATACATGCAATATATACAGGCAATTCGGATAAACTTTAGACATGTACCTAAACATATCATTTAAACATAGAATGTAAAATTAACATAGATTTGGTACTTATCTTTTTATGAGAAGACCATCGACTGTGTGTATACCTTCCACAAACCTCCTAACCTTAGACCACGCTGCTCCAAGCTATCGGTAGTGGGTCACCCCTAAGATGGGTCTAAATTCCACCTAGGGTAAAGGAATCCTAGGCTAGGTTGAGACTATGGAAAGTTTCACAATGCAACAAGAAGGATTCCCTCCAAGGATCCTTCTTAGGCCCACCTCTCACAGACTCTCATTCCCCACATGCCTTTTCCACCCCGGGAATATACACCTTCATTGTTCCATAGTCCATCAACTTCTCCACTTCCCTTCCAGAGCTTCATCAACAAGATGGATCAGGAATTATCATAGCTATGTAGCTATTGCTAGACTCCCTCCAAGAGAAATCACTTCCATCACAATCTCTCTCACCTAGAGAGAGTTTCTCACAGGCCTGACAACCTGCTTCTTCAACCCATGGGCTTGAAAACCTGCCTCTTCAAACCACAAGATTGACAAACTACTTCTTTTGTTCAGCTCCTAAATCAACTAGTTAGCCACAGTAGTAAAATCGGGTAAGGCAGGGGAAGGCTCAGTAACTACATAGGTTCACGATGGCAGAGGTTCAACAATGGTGGAAAATAGGTTGACTATGTGCATGCTCATTGTGTGAGTGAATGGGGCAATGGATGTTCAGAATCGTGAGTGAATTCATGAGTAAAGATGGAAAGAATGGTCATAGTGGTGAGAGTGAACCCCCACAATTATGGGAATCCCCACATAAATTTGCATGCATCCTGGATGACACTTGGCTCTCCAGGAGCTCATTTCTCTCCACTTGGAGTTCGTTCCTCTCCTCAAAGGAACTTAGGATAACAGGTTATGTCCAACCTTAGTCTTTTAGGAATATATTATAATATTCCCTTGGGTTAAGACCTCAAGCTTATCCCCTTTTTCCTAGCCTCTCATTCCCCCTTCCCTTTCCCTTCCTAGTGGAGATTAGTCCCCCATAACTCTTTCTTCATGGTTGGTCTACACGCAGCGATGTATTTTATTAATAATTTGCATAATTACATATACAAAAGTAGGTTCACTGGCCTTTTCATCTAGGCTCTCTGGCCTAATAAACATATAATCCTCCAACTTATAAATACTTAGCTCACCAACCTATAAACTTCATTAAACATCATTACAATTCAACAAGGGTTCGGCCTTGTGGTATTGCAATCCCCTCCCCTTTTTTTTTCACTGTCCCCAGTGAAACTCATTTACATAACATCAAAAATATTTTCAAAATATTCAAAAATATGTGGGTACTCTGCCCGCACAGCATCTTCATTCTCCCAAGTTGCGTCCTCAGGACTGTATCGGGTCCATTGGACCTTTACAAGCCATGTGTCTCAATTCCAAAGATGTTTGATTTTCTGGTCCAAAATGCGTACCGAATGCACTTGAAAAGAGATTTCTTGCTCCACCTGAATCACATTCCAATCAATAACATGATTAGAATCAGGTATATATTTCTTAAGCAATGATACATGGAATACATTATGTATAGACATAGATGTAGGTAATGCAAGCATGTAAGATACTGGTCCAATCCTCTTTAGGATTTCAAACGGCTCACAATTTTTGGCTGACAATTTGGAATAGTTTCCCAACTTGAGATAACTTTTGTTGGCCTTCACCTTCAAGAAAACATGATCACCCACTTTAAATTCCCTATGATTTCTGACCTTGTCAGCATAGCTTTTCTACATGTCTTGGGAAGCCTTTAAATTATGTTTAATCTTCATAATTTTCTCTTCCATTTCTCTAAGAAACTCTAGTCAATCACTTCTTTGTCAGTTGGGTTGTTCCAGATTACTGGGGTGTTGCACTTTCTACCATAAAGTGCCTCAAATGGACTCATCTTCAGTGATGCCTAATACACATTGTTGTAGGCAAATTCTACCAAGTGTAGATAATATTCCCATTTAAATGGTTTGTCCATCACATACATCCTTATCATATCCTCTATCACTTGGTTCACTCTTTCTTTTTTCCCATTAGTCTTTGGGTGATAAGTTGTGTTGAAGTTCAAATTTGTTCTGAACCCTTTGAATAACCCATTCCAAAACTTTGAGGTAAAATTTGGGTCTTTGTCAGACACAATTGTCTTGGGTATGCCATGCAAGCGTGCTACTTCCCTCATATAGATATTATCAAACATGGGTTTCCTTGTGAGTAACCTTCATAATAATGAAATGGGAAGCTTTAGTAAGCTTGTCCACTACCACCATGATAGCATCATGTTACTTTCTTGTTTTGGGAAATTTGGTGATGAAATCCATTGTCACCACTTCCCACTTCCACTCAAGAATGGGTAATGGTTGCAGCAACTTAGTTGGGTGTCTATGCTCAACCCTGACCCTTTGACACTCTAAGTGTTTAGCAATGTATTCACCAACCTCTCTCTTCATACCTAGCCAATAATATTGGCTCTTGACTGCAGAAATTATTTTCTGATATCCTGGGTGTTCATCATAAGGTACATTATGCATTTATTTTAAAATCATACTCCTCAATTCAGGATAATTGTGTACATAAACTCTATTCCTATACAAGATAATTCCATCAATTCCCAATTCATAATCTTCAACCTTCTGTTGCATTTTACCTTGCTGCAATTTTGTTACCAATTCCATGTACTGCAATTCTACTTTTGTAGCCTCGGAAATTTTTCCTTTAAGATCAGTTTGATACATGCTAATGGTTGTAGCATGCAGTCCATGTACTCTCCTACTGAGTGCATCATCCACTTTGTTCTCCTTTCCTTTGATGTGCTTAATATCAAAGTCATACTCACAAAGGAATTCCAACCATATTCTCTGCCTAGCATTCAAAGTTGGTTTATCAAACAAATATTTTAGACCATTATGGTATGTCCTTAGCTCAAACCTCTTTCCCATGAGGTAGTGCCTCCACTTCTTCAAGGCATGCACTATGGATTCCAACTCCAGACCATGAGTGGCATAGATCCATTCATTCCCTTTCAATTTTCTGGATTCAAAACATATCACAAATTTGTTCTGACTAAGGACTCCACCAAGTCCTTCTTTGCATGCATCTATGCAAACCATGAAATATTCATTTGGATCAGCAATCCTCAAAATTGGATCATTGGTTAACAATTGCTTCAATTTCTGGAAGCTCTTTTCACATTATGTTGTCTATTGAAACTTCACCCCCTTCCTTTGCAAGGAAGTGATTGGATGAGAAATTCTTGAAAACCCTGTAATGAACCTTATGTACTAGCCAGCTAGACCCATGAAGGATCTGACTTCTGTCACATTCTTAGATTTTTTCCACCCTTTAATGTCCTCAATCTTTTCAGGTTCCACTACTATCCCTTCTTCGGATATGATTGCCCCAAATAGTGAATTTTGTTTTGATAAAATGAGCACTTGCTCAATTTGGAATACATCTGGTGCTCTCTTAATACTTGCAACACCATCCTCAAATGATGCACATCTTCTTCGTCTAACTTGGAATATACAAGGATGTCATCCAAAAAGACAATGACAAACTTGTCTAAATATTCCTAGAAAACACCATTCATCAAGCACGTAACAACAACTGGTGCATTTGATAACCCAAATGGCACCACTGTGAACTCCTAATGACCATACCTTGTCCTAAAGGCAGTCTTGTTGATGTCTTCATCTCTGATCCTTACTTGATGATATCCTTACCTGAGATTAATATTTGAGAATATCCTTGCATCATTTAACTGATAAAAGAGATCATCGATCCTTGGAAAAGGATACTTGTTCTTTATGGTCACCTTGTTCAATTGTCTGAAGTCAATGCACAATCTCAACATCCCATCTTTGTTATTCACAAATAAGACTGGGGCACCCCAAGGTGGCACACTTGGGCATATATACCCCTTCTTCAAAATCTCTTCGAGCTACATTTTCAACTCCTTCGACTCTGGTGTACTCATCCTGTAGGGAGTCTTTGATACTGGAGCTGCTCCAGGCATCAAATTTATAGAGAAATCAATATCTCTCTTTGTCGGTAGTCCTGGTACCTCCTTGAACACATCTTCAAAATATTTCAGGACTACATGATCCTCCATATTTGGCACCTTATCCTTATATGTTTCCTCCATATGAGTTGCAAATATTTGGTAGCCCTTCCTGTAACACTTCTTCAGCTGCATTGCTAAGATCTCACGGACAGTAACTTCCCTAGGAATTCCTTGGACTGTTCTTGGGTTCCCTTCCTCATCCAATAAATTAAATTCCTTGTTATGACAGTATAAGACAGCATGGTGTTGGTCCAACCAATCCATCCCAATTAGACAGTCATATGAACCCAATGGCAGGATGTTCAAATCTGCCTTGGTACTTATCCCATTCATGTCCATTGGACATGATTTAACCAGTTCAACAACTTTTCTCTTGGCTCATGTAGCCATATGTACCAGCCAATATTTATCATGCTTGCTTCTTGGCAAAAGAAATATTTCCACAACTTTAGGATCTATGTAACTATGACTAGATCTTGAATCTATCAAAATGGTAAAGGCATGGTTATTGATCATACCTTCTACTTCAATCATGTGTGATTGAAACTATGATTTCTTGTTGTCCAGGGCTGCATAGATCCTTGGTACACTTATTCCCATCTCCTCCACTATTTATGCTTGTTGTACATTGTGGGCAGCTCTCACTTTTTCACTTTTGTGAGGACAATATCTATACTTATGGTCTCCTTTACATCCCCAACATTGAATGGGTGTTTTCCTTGGCCTTTGCCCACCTACCTCAACCATTATGTTCTCTCTAAAAGATGGTTTTCCTTGAGGATTGTTTCTGAAAAAGGGTGGTTTGTTTCCCTTCTGCCTCTGCTCCTCATTAAACTTCTTATTGTCCTCCCAAGCATTCTGGAAAGTAGGCTTTCCTTTTTGTTGATCATATAAACACTTTTCTCTCCTTATAGTTTCTTCTAGAATCTTGGGATCATCATATTGGATTTTATCACTTATGAAATATGGGATCATCGATGTCTCCTTGATCCCACCACATCGATGTCTCCTTGATCTTGTGCTCTCCATCAAAAGTAGGAGGTTTGATCTTATTAATTTCTCCTTTCAACTCATCCACCCCAAACCTCCTATGCTTCTTGACAAGGGATGGACTTGAGCTATTGTGTGATATCATATGGGGATGTTTTTGGGAGTGATGGTGATGTCTTCTACCACTCCTTGATCTTCCTTTCTTCTCAGGGGTCTCATGGCTTCCTGATTTGTTGGAGCCACTCTCCTTATCCAACTTATTTTCAATTCTATCCAGGATTTTCATTAACTTAATATTGAAGTCTTCCTATTGTTCCTTGGCCTTCATAAGCTTCTCATTATCATTTTTGTGGATTTGTACATTTGGCTGCAAGTTTATGATGGTCTCAACCAGATTTATGTCTTCCTCCTTTCCTCCTCCATGTCGATTCGAGTTGGTTCCCTCCATACCCAACTGAACATTCAGTCCTCTGATTTCATCTTCTTGTTTGTAGACTACATGTGTATCCTCCATCACTCTACAATCTATGTTTACTCTGATCTGATGGTTGTTGATTCTGCAAAAATGTGCAGCCAACAGAACTTTGTCAGGCTAATTGTTCTTAATAATTTCATGAAAACATGAACCATTTTGATTCATTAATATATATCATACTTATTTTATGCTGATTTCTTGATAAATTGAATTTTCAAATCCACTTTTTGGGTGAATATTTATCTTCTACTATTCAATACCTTTCCAATGCCTGCTTCCATGCTCAATTCTGATTTTTGAGCAGGAAGTTATGGATACTTGAACAATTTATCTTCTCAGTGAAGCAATCTTGTACATGGATTCTTCCAACTCATAGTCGAATTGGCTCCTGGATCCATGTTGGATCCCTCCTTTTGTTTTATAGACATTCCTTACTTCTTTAGGTGTAGGTATGTACATCAAGAACCTCACGGGCTCTTTCTCTAAGCCCTTTCATGTTCTTAAAACAAAACTTCAGTCTTTAGCCCTTTTCTTCGGGCCCCAAACTCATGTGACCTCGGGTTTTGACCAAGTGCAAACAACTAGGCACATATCCTATGCTTCGGGCCTCCAGGGCTCTGAAACTTCGGGGATTCAGAGGATTTGCCTCCATTACAACACATTTTCCTCGAACGTTGATTCTCTTAATACTCAGAGGATGTAAAGATCAACAGTCTGTATTCCTTGTTTAGATCTACAGTGGATAGGAGCTCCAGGAATCTGGGCTTCAATGGTTTCCAAAACATTTAACTACCAATCTCTTGAAGTGTTGACCCACCGGAGATCCCCTCACTTACCTCCATGTGTCATATCTTGATCAAAGGTCGTGATTGACTTCGTCCCTCTGGGAGTTCTCGACTCACCGTCATTCTGCAACGCAATCCCCCAGAGTACTACTGCTTAGGAACTCGGGATCTAGTGTCATGCATACTTTGTGATCAATGGTCGAGATGGACTCCGACCTTCGAGCCTCTGGAAGTCCTTGACCCCAACTGTTTAAGCCTTGAATTCTTTAGACCATGGGATCTACTATCATGTGTACCCTCCCAATGAACAGTGAGGATTTACTTCACTTCTTCAGAGCTTCAGGGGTCTTCATACTTAAAAAGTCTTGACCAAGTCCCTCCAGAGTGATAAGTCTTTGGACTAAAGGATCTGGTGCCATGTAGTAGAACACTAGAAGTGGACATGTGGCCCAATCCAAGGGGTGAAAAGTGTCAAGCTCCAAATGGAAAATCGGTCTTTTAAAAGCACAAAACATACTGACACATGGCACACATATTGTGTCCACGTCACCCCAGGTGATGTCACCAAGACACATCATTTCGGAACTTCGAGACTTTGGAGGTCCGAAATTTCTTCCAACAACTTTTCCTCGAACGTCGAACTCCCGAATTGCTTAACCTCATGGGGCCCATGTAGTAAATTTGTCACCAATCAAAGTGGTGACACATGGGCCCATCATTGAGTGACATGTGTCAGGTTCCAATTCATCCTAAGGGCCTATCAAAAGTATGGAAATGAATGACACGTGGCAGAACTAAGTAGGTCCACATCACCCCCAGTGACATCATCATGCCCCATCATACCTTATGCTTCAGGACTTCATGGATTTCTTATCTTTGACATTTTCTCATAACTGTCGAACTGGCGATAGGTCCACGTCACCCCGGTGACATCATCATGTCACATCACTTAGGCACCCGGGACTTTGGTGATTTCTTCACATTGACATTTTTTCAAAATTGTAGAACTATCGACTATCGAACAGGTCAATGTCATCTCTGATGCTCCTTCGGTATTTCGGTAGATCTCTTCTCATATGCTCACTTACAAAACTCCCAAAATGATGACTACCGACAGTTGCTTCCCATAGCTTTGGGACTTCGACGATTTCGTTGCTAAACACCCCCACAACCCCCAAATTGTCGAAATCCAAACATTTCTTAATCTAAGGACACGTGTCCCTAGAAAATAGATGGTCCGAATTGGTTTCGGACTTCAGGAATTTTCTCTGCTTATATCTTTAAAACGGTTAGAGGGGAGAAGTCTGAAGGACTTCTATGCTTAACCTTCATGCACCTTCTCTAGATATGACAGTTGTGGGGGATCTTCCTTCTTTCGAACAGATCCAACATCCCAAATTTAACTTTGCAGCCCAATACCACGTCTATCATGGTTTATCAAACCGTTATACCTCTTGAGATTTTGAATAGAGCCAAGGTGTTCCCTCAGCGCCCTCCTGGCACTCTGTACATCAATTTCTTGTGGAATTTGAACTCCAAATTCCACATTCATGGCCCATCCAGGTTCAGTGTGGAAACCATGGGCTCTGATACCAAATTGTAACTTCCCCTGGCCACCCTGGTCGGGGACATGCCACTACTTCAAAACCAAACTGCTCTGAAAATCGATATGTAGCACACCCAATTCTTAAGCCACTAGGATATGCATACTCTGGGATATATATATAATGCAAATTTTAACAGATATCAACATACTTCTCATAAAAATGTTCATGCGAAAGTGATAATAAACACATACATGCAATTCTGATAAACTTCATACATGTACCTAAACATAGCATTTAAACATAGGATGTAAATTTAACATAGATTTGGTACTTATCTTTTTATGAGAAGACCATCGATTCCATGTAGAACTTCCATGAACCTCCCAACCTTATACCATGTTGCTCCAAGCTATCAAAAATGGGTCACCCCCAAGTTAGGATTAAAATCCACCCAGGGTAAAGGAATCCTAGGCTAGGTTGAGACTACGGAAAGTCGCACAATGCAACAAGAAGGATTTCCTCCAAGGAGCCTAATTACACCCACTTCTCATAGACTCTCATTCCCCAAATGCTTGTCCCATCCCAAGAATATACACCTTCATTGTTCCACAGTCCATCCGCTTCTCCACTTCCCTTCCAGAGATTCATCAACAAGTTGGATCACGAATTCTCATAGCTCTGTAGCTACTGCTAGACTCCCTCCAGGAGAAATCACTTCCCCCACAATATCTCTCACATGGAGAGAGTTACTCACAGGCCTAACAACCTGCTTCTTCAACCCACAGGCCTGAAAATTCGCCTCTTCAAACCACAATACAAACAAACTGCTTCTTTTTTTCAGCTCCTAAATCAACCAGTTAGCCATAGTAGTAAAATCGGGTAAGTCAAGGGAAGACTCAGTAACTACATAGGTTCACGATGGCAGAGGTTCAAAAATGGTGGAAAATAGGTTGACTACATGCATGCTTAGTGCGTGAGTGAGTGGGGCAACGTATGGCCAGAATCGTGAGTGAACTCATGAGGAAAGATAGAAAGAATGGTCATGGTGGTGAGAGAGAACCCCCACAATGATGAAAATCCCCACATAAATTTGCATGCATCCTAGATGACACTTGTCTCTACAAGAGCTCGTTCCTCTCCATTTGGAGTTTGTTCCTCTCCTTAAAGGAACTTAGGATAATAGGTTATGTCCAACCTTAGTATCTTAGGAATATGTTATAATATTCCCTTGGGTTAAGCCCTCAAGCTTAGTCCCTTTTCCCTAACCTCTCATCCCCCTTCCCTTTCCCTTCCTAGTGGATCTTAGTCCCCCATAACTCTTTCTGCGTGGTTGGTCTACATGAAGCGATGTATTTTATTAATAATATGCATAATTACATATACAAAAGTAGGCCCACTGGCCTTTGCATCTAGGCTCTCTGTCCTAATAAACACATAATCCTCCCACTTATAAATACTTGGTTCACTAGCCTATAAACTTCATTAAACATCATTACAATTCAAGAGGGGCTTGGCTTTGGGGTATTACACAAAGGGTATGGATCTCGTGACTTAGAATGGAAAACCCGAAATGTTTTTTTTAATTTTGAGAACCAACCCCGATGTACATGGGTTGTAATGGTGCAACCTGCATATACACAAGTTGTCTAACTATAGCCCACGTATATGCACAAAAATTTGAATTTTTTTACTTTGGATTGAGAAAAATAGGGGAATTGAGTCTAGAGAGGGAAAGGGAAGGCCACCAAAGCATGATGCATAGAGTGTGAAAAAAATTTCTATAATAGCAAGGTCCCTTTTCATTATTTTCATTGTAACTTATATAGTCATGTGGTTGAGGATTTTCCTTGGCATTTTGTGAAGAAATTTTGGCACACAAATGAGGATCAGGTCCTTGGTGAAAGTCAAATAGGATTGGTGATTAGTGTGGGAGGATCATTTAACTCCCCTACAGATAAGTCACTTCAATAGCACCCTTTTATTACTATGGATAAGGTGTCAAACAAAGAGAAGTGTTGTGAGGAAGGAGTGGAGAAGGATTCACCTCTTCCACATATTCCACAAAATTAGAAGGCCTATGTGTATTCTCCAAAGGATATCTCACAAGATTTAGAGGTTGTATCAAAGTCTCCTTCTAGTAAGTGTTTTGAAAAATCCTTGGTTGATTTGAATTAGAATATCATTTATGTACTTGTCTTTGGAAATAATGAAATCTAGCCTTATGTAACTGACTCATTTGAAGTCACTTGAGGGGCTCAAAAGTGTGGCTCTATAAGGGGACTAAAAATTGGAGGTAGGGAGTCTTCAATTCTCTTGTGAGGAAAGAAAAACCAATGTCAACAACCATGTTAGAAAGTTTATCTAGAAGTAGCAAGGGGGGGATGTGTCAATATTTTTGGAATAGGTGTACAATATGGTTTTTCTTGTTTGGGTAGGTATTATTTGATATATAGATCTTAGACTTTATGCTAGGGATCTAAAGGTGTTTCTAGTGATTAGGGTTAGTCCCTATCCTAGAGTCAATCTCTTCAGTGGTAGGAAAAAAAATATCTTGCGACATGCTGAGGAAAAGGCATGGGACACCTTACTCAATCATTTTCAGATCTTGCATGGCTAGGGCAAGATAGTTTGGAATGTCACCAGGGGTTTCCAGCCTCAAAACTTTCACTCAATCCACAAGTATCAATTACAAAGGATCAAGGCTGATTTTATGATTTATATTTGTAACAATGTAAAAATGTAAAAATAAAATTTAAACAAAGTTAGGTGAATGTATACAGATTTTACATTGAAGTAAACATGGATACAAAAGTGAAAGGAAGAACCAAGTCATGAAAACACATGTATGAGACAGAAGAATAAGCTGATTTTTTTTCATTTTGAGATACAAAATTGTATTTCTCTTTTACAAACCCCTGCGAGGGTATGGACCAAATTAAAATTTAGAAGTCTCTGATGGGAACCATACAAAAATACCTTGATAGTGAAATAAAACTAAAACTAGTGATCTGGATCAACTTATCACCAAATCTTGCCACTTGACTCTGCAAGATATTCTTTATCATCCATGAAAATTAATTCATAAACTAACAAGAATACACAGACTATGAAATATAAATCAAACACCTTTAAAACAAGGTGTTGAAATGTATGATTCAGTTTTGAATCATACTACCTTCAATAAGACCTTACTGTCATCAAGAGAATTAGGCTTCATGTAAACTTAGAAATGAATGAAAATTGAAGCTATCTCACTAACTAGAGAACAAACCTTAGTGATGTAGTTCCCTTTTTATTCTTCCCTTGTCTCTTACTCTCATTGAACCTTTATTCTTTCTCAATAAGTTGAGGTAGTTCAACTACTTTATTTAGTTAAGTCAAATTAACTTAACTAATTAGTTTTGGAAGAAATAATTAATAATAATATATAAATAAGGGTCTAATTAATAATAACTAAATAGGTGGAACCCCTTGTGACTCCCATAATTCTCTTTTCCAATCATCAATATTAAATACAAAATTAATCATTTGGATCATATAACACCCTTGTATCTCCCATGGATATCATTTAAGTCGAATATTTAAATATTAGCAAAATTTAAGACCATATCCAAAAATATATATATATCCATCTTCTCCATAAAAAATATCCAAAATAAAGCTTGTTGTCCAAAATATGTTGAAAATCATTAAACATTCTCTTCATCACTAAATATGATAATAAAAAAAAAATTAAATGCATATGTGTTGTTGTGTGAGGCATATTTCCTCTTCTCATTGTTGTCTCCTCTTGACTTTTCTAGGGTAGCCCTTGGTTGGTTAGACCCTTGGGGTTGTATTTCGTTGATCACATGGGAGCAGTCATCTTTTAGGTGGAGATGTGAAGACACAAATTTAGAATACTTTGTGGATGGACTGGAGGGGGAGGTCGTTGTTTTTCCTTTGTCTTGCACAGGTTGTGAGATATCGATTTTTAATCTTTTGTTGGTGTGTGAGGATTGTACTGGAGAAACAACATAAGCAATTTGAGCATTGGGATTAACTAGTGGTGGAAAAGGAAATGACATAGTGGGCCAAACACGTTGGTGAGAGAAAGGTTGGTGGACAATTTCTTGCAAACTGTCATTAGTGGGGACTTCAGGCTGCATTAACACATGTGGAGGAATAGGAATGCCAGGAAAATTATGAGGTTGAAATGGGGGTCTGTCAGGTCAAGCTTGCAATATACCATGGCCAACCAAATTGAAAAACCTAGCTTGAAACAGTTGGTACAACTCTTGCAGATCATCATCAAAGTGAATAGAAAATTGGGGCCTCCTATGGCCTCGTTTCCAGTTACCTCTGCCTCTATTATTTTGGCAATTATTGCCCCTGCTGAAAAAAATCATTATGTAGCAATATTTAATCAGTCATGAGGTTCTTAATAATCCATACATGAAACTAAATTTAAATAAATCAAGAGTTGGATCTATTATTTACCACAAAACCCATGCAATTCATCCATAAAACTTTCATTAATTAATTATCATATGAACAGGGGGTTGATAGGGTCATTGGGAGTATGGGGGGTTTGTATTGTGCGTAAAATGATATCATGGAGGAGGAAACATTCATGAATATTGTTCAAGAAATAAATAAAACAAGCAAACTGTGTATACAACCATTTCCCATAATACCAATCATCAATTAACTTCCACGACATTTCTTTTATTTCCACACAGACTTTTCCTTAAAAGTGAGTAACAATAGAACAAAGAGAGAAAAAATATAATTGGGATAATGAGGGGAGTGTATTTTACGTAAAATGGTATAATGGAAAGGAATCCCATGGATATTTTTCTATCATATATCAAACAATTTCATTTCCAACATTAAAATTTTAACCCCTTTATTGTTTCAAAATTGAAACTCAGCACTCTATTTCCAAAATTCCAAAACTGATATTTCACTTCAAGGTTGTTCATTTGAATCTAGAATTTTCATTGCACAGGAATCATTTCATAATTTTTTCCCAAGAAACATTCAAGAGTAATAACAGATCTCGTGCACAATAGGATCAAGGAGACACAACATTCCAACCATTACAATAATCACCACCAACAGTCGAAGAAATGGATAGATTGTGGTCCACGACATTATCAACAATATTAAAATCTCAACTGATACCTCAAATAATAATGCTTCTAAATTTCCTTTTCATTCTAGTTTGCAAGACTCATTCAATGCATATATATTTCATCCACAGAGGTACTATGTTCTCATAAAAATCAAACACCTCGAGCATGTTAACACAGCAGGTCGTATATCTTAAACAATGTTTTTGCAACACCGTCATCACCTCAACTTTTCCACATGACAGACTATATAAAAAAAATATAAGTGGGCTTAGCATTATTTCTAACATCGCACAGTAAACAATCAACAAAATCCATGACTAAAAGAGCACGAACAGTGCCTTTGTTAAATGTTGGGTTGGCCACCCTTGCACCATTAGTTAAATACAGGGTTCTATATACCAATCAACAATAGTGATGAGGTATGGGAGGACGATCAAACTAATAGTTTGAGGGTTTAGCCAAAGGAATGTCTTTAACGTTCTTGTTACCACAATTATTTTCATCAACAGTCTCGGTCACAGATCTTATACAAGGGTGCGGGCATGATATCCATATAATTAGATGACAGGAAGAGTCTGAAAATAACCCAAAGACCGCGAGAAGTGGTACCATTTTTTTATCAGACAGAGAGGAACCACCAAAAAAAACCAGAGACAAGGAAGGCCCAAAAACTCCCACACAATATTTTGTCCACGGGTAAAGCACCAAAGCAACTACAGCTTTATCAACAACAAGAGACACCCACATTTCCAATGTGAATAGTTCAAATACAAATGCCATAGAGACCAAAACTTCGTTAATAATCCATACACAATCAAAATTTCCACATATCATAACTTTGGAAATGCACAGACATCAAGCAAACTCAAGAGCCAATTGTTGACTTAATTAAAGAGCAAAGTGAAATATTCATGGATGGAGTAGCAAGAAACCCCATACCTGTGTGTAAAAATTTCCAAGGAGAGTTGACCAAGTTTGTATATCCCTTCCACAACCGAACAAAGCAGAGTAATAGCAGCCAACAAAAAACCAAATGTGAAATGGCTAGGGTGGTGGGATCGAGGTAGGTTAGAGAGACATTCATTTATTGCACACTGTGTCTACCACTTAAATTTCCATCCATATCTAGTACGAGCAAGCTAACCATACAGTGCACAACTCACTAATAATTAATTGTAATCTTGATACACAACCATTTTCCTAAGTTTCAAACTTAACAAATGCGCCAACCTTTGTTTTAAAACTCCAATGTGACATATATCAAAACCTTTCTAGGGATACCAAGTCTCAACCTTTAGGACTCCAATTCAAACCATGCGTGCAATCCTTGTAGCATGGAATCAAGGTAATCACCACATCATATATCCCATACAACTTGAAACATGGATTTTATATCTTTTATCAAACTAGATGCAGCATAAATACACTTGTGAGGGTTATATAAATACTACATCATTTCTCTTTTGATCACATTGCCCATAACATCATTTGATCAATTATTTTGACAGTGAATTAAAAGAAAATAAATTGTAGAACTTATCTCGCAACCAAGTCATAAGCACATAAAACATAAGTGTTGCCTCTTCATCATAGTCACACAAGGGGTCCCACCTATTAGTATATTATTAAATATAATTAAATAATAAGGCATTGTAACCATTTGCAAGAAGGTACCCTATGTTGCGCTTTTGGGTGTCAACAAACTGGACACTCCATGAGGAAATCTATTTCCAACATATTAAGAACTTAGAATGTCCGGTTTCACATATCAATGAACATATATCAAAGAATTATTGACCAGAATGATTATACAACAGGGGGGAAAAGATGGTTTAAGGGAAATAATGAGATGGGATTTTGGGAATAACTCATGAAAAGTGGTACGTATGAGCGGGTTTGGTCCTATATGCATAACATTTGATCAATCACGGTAAAAAGTTCTTCTTTGATTTAAGGAGAAATTTTCTGATATGCGCTTTTGAACCTCAGGATGGAGGGAAGAAAGGGATAGTAGAAAATAGGGAATAAGACTAAATTATCTATCTAACAGCAGTATTGAAAGCAAAAAGAATTTTCAGCAATGTCTAAAAGGAGAACATCATGATAGTTGTGTAAACTTTATCATTATTGATCAACAATAGTTACAGAATGGAATTGTTGTGAAAAAACTGATCCAAAATTGATTTCCGATAAACATAAAATAAAATAGCAAAAACTAAAACAGTAGAAAATGAAAATTAAATTGGACAAAGCGAAATAAAACAGTAAAACAAAAAGCTATATACAACAATGATTTCCACATGGCGTTTATCAATCAAGTTGGTTCCACACAATTTTTCAAGTGGGAACCATTGGTACCATAAGAAAACAATCGCTCTTCCAAATCCTTTAAAAGGTAAGAGTTTGTGCCCAAGACAAAAGCGATTTTGAAAGGACCTAGCCATAATTTCTTAAACTTCCAATGTATTCCTCTGTTAGCATGGGTTGAGTACCAAAGTAAGACTTTCTCACCTACCTTAAATTTGATATCTTTTGTGCACTTGTTAAAATATTTCTTTACAGATTGTTATCTTCTCTTTATGTTTTCCAAGGCAAATATTATTTGTTCTTCTAAGGCTAATAGGGCATTTATTCTTTGAGGGACATTGGAAGAATTTAATTCTTCAATATGTAGAATCTTCCATAAAGAATAAAGTTTGAGCTCAGTAGGAAAAATGGCTTCTTGACCATAAACAAGCTAAAAGGGGGTGAAACCTATGCTTACCTTGGTGGTAGTGTGATCTGCCCAAAGGGCGTAAGTGAGGAGGGTGTGTCATTGACGAGGCTTATATTCGATGAGCCTCTTTATGATCCTAACCAGATTTTTGTTAGTAGACTCAGATTTCCCATTTCCTTGAGGGTAATAAGTTGATGATGTGAAATGTTTAACTCCCAATTTGACTAGAAATTCAGTCAATTTTGTGGAAATGAAAGTCGGACCATTGTCTGTAATAATTTCTAAAGGAATGTCAAATATGGAGAAGATATTAGTTTCCAGGAAAAAAATTACTTATTCATTTTGTGCATGTCTGAGAAGGACATCTTCGGTCCACTTAGTGAAATAATCAGTGGTTGTCAAAATGAAACCCTGCCCTGCGGAAGACGGAGGATTAATAGGACCAATAAATTCTAGGCCCCATTTAGAAAAAGGAAAATATGGGAGTACAAGTTGTAAAGGCATGGCAGAAAGACGCTCTTTCCCAACGAATTTTTGTCACTTGTCACAAGATCTCACGCATTTATAAGAATCTCAAAAAATTGAAGGCCAATAGTAACCATTTCTTATGAATTCAAAAGCAGTATCTTTAGCAGAAAAGTGGACACCAAATGATCCGGACTATTTTCGGCACGAAATGAGAGCGGAGATATAATAAAGAAATATATATATATATATATCAGATATCCAACAATATAACATAAATGTATCAAATATGCAACCATAAACACAGAGATACAATAATACAATTTCTATTAATGAGTGAAAATGTATAGAGATTGTAAAAATACAGAGTGAAAGACTCGCTAGAATGGTGGAAACTTATCTCTGAGAAGAGATGTGATGGCTACTCACATTTGCAAAAAGATAATTGTTACAATGAGTCTCCAAATGCCTTTTTAACATAACTAAAATCCAAAACCCTAACCCCGGAAAATGAAAAGACAAAATGTTTGTGGGCCCCGATGGGGGTAGTTGATACGTCAACTTCCCGGGGGTGTAGATTTTGCATACAATCTATGTTTGGGGCGCTCGATACACCGTTGGAAAGGTCTAACCGAGAATAACGATTTTTTATTGGCCTAGGTCAATGATTTTCACAATCACTTGGGCCCCAAATCCCCAAAAAACATCATTTAGGGCCTCAAAATGGCCCCGGAAGTTTGGAACCCAAAAAACTTCCAAGATGGAAAACTGTTTTTTGAGCCCATAGAATAGATGGGTGGCCACTGATATCCACCTGGATCAATCCTCCCTCCTTAGGAAGCAATGGTCTCCATTGCGTTGAGTTCCTAAGGGAGAGGGGGAAGCATTTGTTGAATCTCAAACCTGGTGATTTGCTTGCCTTGCTAGAGACGTTGCGTTGATCAACTTGTTGAAGGTTGTCATGAACCTGTGGCTGGAAGGGTTGGACCTTTTTAACCAGTTTGGCTACATGAGATGATTAGAAAAATGAATATTTGAGCTTTGTTCCAACCTTGTCGACATGCTTTTGTTGGATATAAGGTGCTTGGGCTAAGGTTATAGTGGTTGTAGTGTCCTTTTGTTCACCTTTTGAAAAAATTGTGAAGAAGCTAAATTTTGTAGTATGAGATACTACCTTGCGGCACTGTTTAGGTGGGAAAATATTTGGAACTCTCTGGTATTTTGTAGAGATGACCCCCCAAAGAAACAATGACACTGTGGGGTCGAGACTCATAAACAGCATAGTGTTTCCACATATATGGTTGGCCCAAGAGAACATCACAAACATCCAACCGGGCAACATCACATAATACCTCATACTTGAAGGGTTTGATGTTGTATGACAATTGACACTGTTGGCTGACATGAAGATCCCATACCTGGCGAAGCCACCCGATGTTGTATGGTTGTGGTTGTGGTGTTGTCGACAATCCCAACTGTTTGACGACCTCTACTGATATGAGGTTCTTTTGGCTTTCACTATCAAAAATAAAATGCAGCAAGGTCCCATTCACTCACATTTGTGAATGAAAAATTGCTCCCCCTCTTCAGGATATGTTGGTTCTTCTGGTTGAATTATTGTGGTCACAACAATAGCAGTGGGGTCTGCGTCGATGATCTGTCTTTTACTAGTATTTTCATAATCAAATTATGAATAAGGATTCAAATCTTGTATTTGATTTCGGCCACTAATGAATTTTTTGAGTGAAATTCATCGGTGTTGTGCCAGGGGATTTTGTGGAAATCGCACCATTTTCCGATGTCCTTCTTCGTCTTCCTATGACCCTTCTTTTCCTATGGCTTGGACTAGTTTTTGGGAGACTGTTTTTTAGGGTCGTATTTATCATACTTTGGTTGTTGCGGATTTGCAGACCCAAACTCTCATTTGTTCTGGTGCTTAAATTTCCGCTCGATTTCAACATCATATCAATAAGTAGCACTGAATAATGAGATGTACAAAAAATCCATTTCAGTTTGGATGTATCTATGTAGATCCCCACGGTATTTCATAACCAAATATCGCTCAGAGTCTTTGATACCCAACTTGGTGCGCAAGGTATGGAAGGTATTGGTGAACTCTGGAACTGCTTGGACCCTCTCTTGTCGTAGTGTGGTCCATATCATATATTGGTCCTCATAGTTTCAAACAGGATAATATTGTTCCTTTACTGCGTCCACAAAAAAATACCAAGTGGGATCGGCCCCATATATTCCAGACTCTTCTGTGGAACTTTTCTCCCAATAATTTTCCCACCAATTTTTGACATGGGGGAGAGCTTTAAGGAGTGTGAAGGTGATATTTTCCCTGTCGGAAAAATGGTGAATAGAGAAATAACCTTCTAGTAGATTTAACCATTTGTCTAGGGAATTCGCATCTATCTGACATTCAAACACATGAATATCAAAATTAACTTGTACCTTGAAAGGAGAGGTGCTTCCAAATTGGTTTTTTGATGAATATATGTCTTTTTCTATCGACAAGCATTGAAGGATGTGAGAAAAATTCTCCATCATTTCATCCCTCTGTCACGTGAGAGCTTGCTCAAGAAACAAATTGATAGAATCGTCTTCTCTATCATTTTTCTTTTCTTCCTCCATGGAGGGTTTCTTGAGCGTGCGAGAGCAATTTTCTTCAAGAGAGACAAGCTCGAGACCCAAATTTCTATACTCAAACCTCATCGGGGACGTGCACTGAAAAATGATCAAGAGCAACATGCTCTGATGCCATTGATCCAAATTATTTTCGGCATGAAATGAGAGCAGAGATGTAATAAATAAATATAAAGAGATATCTCATATATCCAAAAATATAATATAAATGTATCAGAGATGCAACCATAAACACAGAGATACAATAATACAATTTCTATTAATGAGCGAAAATGTACAGAGACTGTAAAAATACAGAGTGAAAGACTCGCTAGAATGGTGGGAGCTTATCTCTGAGAAGTGATGTGACGGTTAATCACATTCACAAGAAGATGATTGTTACAATGAGGCTCCAAATGCCTTTTTAACATAAGTAAAATCCAAAACCCTAACCCCGAAAGATGAAAAACCAAAATGTTTGTGGGCCCCGATGGGGGTATTTGATACGTCAACTTCCCGGGGGAGTAACTTTTGCATACGATCTTTGTTTGTGGCACTTGATACATTGTTGGAAAGGTCCAACCTAGAAGAAAAATTTTTGAATGACCTATATTACTGCCTTTCGTAGTCACTTGGGCCCCATATCCCCAAAAAATGTCGTTTAGGGCCTCAAAACGGCCCCGAAAGTTTGGAACCCGAAAAAATGCCAAGATGGAAAATTGTTTTTCGAGCCCGTGGAATAGGTGGGTGGCCACCGATATCCACCTGGATCACCAACATGAAAAATCGAATCTAAAGATCCATGAGTTTCATGTAACAATTTATGTTCTTCCTCATCATTCACACATCGAAATAATATACCATCAGCAAACCTTCTGAACAAAAAGTCTCCTAAAATAATATACCTAGAAGATTCAAGGCGAAGTCTTCTCCTCTGAAGAGGATATAAGTCATCTGGGCATTTCTGATATTGCAAGTAATACACTATATTTTTATACCAAGGTTGTTCAGCAATAGAAAGGGTTTGATTCTCAATATAAAACAGAGCTGAAAGAAAATCATCTTGATCATCAAGTTCTTCACTTGCTTCGGCATGTTGAGCTAAGTGAAGGGCTAAGTCTCTTCCCTTAATTTTTTTCGAATTCATGATGGTTAAATAATGCTCCTAGATTTTGGCAAGCCAATGTGAAATCTTCCCTGAAAGATAAGTTTGTGAAAGCAGAAACTTGACAGTAGGCAAATAGACTTTTACATGCTTATGTTTTCCTAGAATAAAGTGGCCAAATTTCTCTATAGACTTAACAAGAGAAAAAGCATGTTTCTCAATATAAGATTACTTGAATTCATCGTCTGATAAACTTTGGCTCATGTAAGCTATAGGTTTTTCATTGTTTTGGTCATCACTTTGTATGAGAATAGCAGAAATTGCTTCCTCAGTGGCATTAGTGTATACGATAAAATCTTTCTCAAAATTCGGTTTCTCTAGAACCGGTGCTGAGTTTATTTCTTTCTTAATCCTAACGAAGGCATTTTCGACATCATCTGTCCAAGAAAAAAGAGCGATCTTTCTTTAGAAGATTATGAATTGGTTTAACCATTAAGGAAAAATTAGTAACAAACTACGAACGAAGTTGATAATGCCCATAAAGACTTGAACCTCCTTTTTGGAAGTGGGGGCAGAAAGGTTCAGAATAGCAGCAATCCTTTCATAATCTATGCTTATTCCTAAATCAAAAATGATATCTCCAAGGAGATTTCCCTTGGTGATGCCAAAAATAGATTTAGAAGGATTTAAAGAAATGTTGAATTTTCTACATTGCATGAGAACTTTTCTAAGATGACCAAAGTGATCCAATCAATTCTTTGAATAGGAATTCAAATCATCAAGATAAACCTGGATAATCTTACTTATCATATTGTCAAAATTTATTTGCATAGCTCTCTGGAAAGTGGCACCTACATTAGACAAGCCAAAATGTAGGCGTTCATAAGAAAATGTGCCCCAACGTGTAGTAAAGGTGGTTTTGTATCTATCAGTCCTTTTTACCTTGATTTGATTATATCCAAAGAAACCATCAAGTAAGGACATCATTTTTGACCCTGCGAACTATTGCAAAATCATTTCCATATTAGGGAGAGGAAATGATATTTTACGCTTTCTCTATTTAATGCGTGAAAATCCATGCACAATCGAATATGACCAGTGGTTTTCCTAACAGGAACTAAATTTGAAACCCACTCAGAAAATTTAACTGAGAAGATTATCCCAGCCTTCAAAAAAAATTCCAACTCCTTTCTAATAGTAGCTTCTAGTGTAGGGTTAATGGGTCTTTGTTTTTGCCTGACTGGTTTTATCCGTTCCTTGGTAGGAATGGCATGTTGTATGAGAGAAGGATAAAAACCACAGAGATCCTCGTATGACCATGCAAAAACATCTTTAAACTCACATAGTAGTTCTGTGAATTTTGCCTTTTCTTCGTCGGAACATTGGGCAACTAGTTTAACCATCTTTGGAGATTTGGATGTCCCACGGTTCAAGAAAATGATATCACCCACTTTCCTTTTCAACTCCTCTTCCTTTTGTATCTCTTTGTGGCCTACATCACTCAACAAAAATGAACTCTCGATAGGAGTCAAGCCTTTTGGAAATTTGGTGTCTTCCATGGATATGATTTCCTTGGGATTAAATGGTTCATTTTGTATGAAAGAACAGATGCCTTCATCATTAGGGAAAACCTGCCATGATTCTACATTATCAGGAATGTGAGGACGATATAAGGATTGAAATGTACAATCGGGGCTTTGAGGTAGAAGTTGTCGAGTAGGAGATGTTTCAATTACAGCTAACCTATCATCCATTGAATTAAGTTCCCTCTTAACATGAGTGATGTTAAAAGGTAACAGGTTCGATATAGGCATCCAAACAGCTTGGGTATAGAGATTCATCAATTTATTGCTGGGAGAATAGATTGTATGCATAAGGTTCACAACAAGTTCAGAATCACCAAAAACTTTAAGGTGGTCGCAACTGAGGTTATAATCATTTTCGATGCCTAGCAGTAAGGCTTCAAACTCAGTGACATTGTCCGTGCAAGCAATCTCTAACCTATAAGAAAAATTTTGAATTTTACCTATAGGTGAGTATAAGATAATGCCAGCTTTGTTACCTTCATTTGAGCATGAGCCATCGAAATGCATGTGCCACATACCATCTTCCAAATTAATTTGTTCTAGAGTAGTGTCACCCTCATCAGCAAAGATAGAGTATACCCCTAAGTCTTCCTCAAGATAGTTTACATTCAATTGAGGAATTCTCTCTATGTATGGTGAAGTTATTCCTTCTCTTAGGACTATAATATTCTTTCCATTCCGAGGAATGGATAAGTGTGTTCCATAAAGTGAAAGATATCCACTTGTTAGGGATTTTTAGTCTCTTCCTATGATAATAGAATAGTTACTTATTGGCATGTCGATTAATTGGATGTTGAGGGTTGTCCTTATTTTTGGATGTGCACACATAACTAAAGTTATGTCTTTGATTTCACCTATAGTTGATTGTTGCAGACTATTATAGGAGAGCATGCTTCTAGAATTTTTGTTAGTACATGATAATCCTAGCTCTTCCATGATGATTTTTGACATTGTGCTTGGACCCGAACCACCATTGATTAGGCAAAAATGGGCTATCTTATCCATAATTTTTACATAAATAAAAAAAGGAGGGTTCTTTACAGGGTGTCTAAAATTATTTAAACCTATCTTATTTACAGTGGGATCCTCTTCTTTTGCCTCTTCAAAAATGTTGGCTATGGTAGAAGTGTTTCCTTCCATAAAATTATTGATATGCTTTTGTTGTTCTAGGATGGCAACCTGGTCCAAAAGAGTAGCATCGGCCTTGATATTAGCCAATTGGTTAAGGATGTTATAATTGGAAGAGGGAAGAGGGGAAAGAACTCCTTGAATTTTAGGAATTTTAACAGTTTGTATATTATTACCTTGTGAAGATGAGGTTGGAGTGGAAGAAGTACGAGGAGGATCGTATTTCCCTTTAGGAGCATAAGATTTGTTCCTAGTATTTATTATCACAAAATCTTTCGGTTCTACCCAATCTAGAATGGAAATAGTGGTTTCGGGATTCTTACCAAAGATTTTATCTCTGGCATTCTTTTAACTTCACAAGTAATTTCTTCGTGATTTTATTCGCAAAAGTTACACCAACTGCGAGACATAATAGCTTTGGGTTGAAAAGTGTTCTCATTTGGATTCCTAAGAGGCATTGAGGAAGAAGAATATGCCCCAGGAGTAAGTGAGAGAACATTCCCTTTTTTTCATAGGCTATCATCTGATTTTTCATATCTTGAACAAGTTGTAGGATGGCAGACATATCTATTTGTTTGATTGAGTCTCCTTTAGGGAGACTTGTTCTTTCAAGTTTCTCTTCGTACTCTAGGAAAGTGTGGAGAGCAGAGCCAAGATTGTTAATATCCCTTTCTTCGAGCCTATGATGATAAGGAGAGGGAAGCACATTATAATAATGCATGAAAGAGGCTTGATTTTGGGAGTGGATTAGTTCAGGGATTTGATTGTAAAATTTGGTGAAGCGAAGGTTAAAGGACTTAATAGTATCACCGTCTTTGTAAGAAATATTGTTATATTCCCTTAACTATTCGGTCGGGCTCTTGGATTTTCCATAAGTGGACTTGAACCAATAAACCAACTCTTCCCAAGTGGAAAGCATTTTTGGAGGGATATAAAAAAAATCACCTGTCGCTTTTCCTTCAAGGGAGTTGACAAATCAGCACATGCATGTATCTTTATTGTTAGCCCCGATATTATGACAGACATTATAAAATTCCACTAGGTGTTCATTTGTAGAAACAATATTATTCCCTGGGAACTTAGGAAGATTCTCTTTAAACTTGGGTAACGGACGAGTAGCATGTGCTAGATTCAAGGGAGAAGATACATGTCATGGGGTTCTTGTAGCATCTTCCTCAAACTTAGAAATCTCGTATTTCTTTATAACTTTAGCAAGGTTGGTAGAAAATTGGATAGGAACTTGATGACTATATAGACTACCAATTATCGATGAGGACAAACGTTGGAATGTTGAAGCACCTCCAGCACCACTAGCACCACCCGCGGATGCCATTTTGAAAGTGATGGGTAAGGGTGACAATGTTGAGCTGGCAGAATCAGACAAAGTCCTCCTTAGAGTGCTTTCTTGGGTCAACAAAATGGATTTCCTCCTTCCTATTTCAATGATAGGAGTAGCTTCAGGGGACAATCCTCTTATTCTTCTATAAATGTGAGGATTTGAGGACATGAAAAAGAATACCAAAGACTTAGGAAAAGGGAGGTTATTGTTGATTTCTAGGCTTCCTTTGCCTGGCTTCCCAGTGTTCACGGATACTTATATCTTGTTCAACTACTTCCCAAGAGCGTTCAAGCTCAGCCCAGGTACTAGCAGTTTCTAGGATAGTATTGAATAAGGTAAAGGCAATGCTAGTCTAGTCTTTAATATGGTGTTCAATATTAGGATGCCTTGTAGAAGGTATTGTCATGAGAAAAATCAATCAAAGAGTATTTGAAAAAAACAAAAATATTCAAAGATAATCATGAATACAATCAACCAGAGAGATATGGAATATCTCCCCAGTATGGTCGCCAAATAAATGTTGAGGAAAAGGTATGGAACACCTTACTCAATCATTTTCATATCTTGTCTGGCTAGGACAAGATAGTTGGGAATGTCAACCAGGTTGTATAGTCTCAAAACTTTCACTCAATCCAGAAGTATCAATTACAAATGATCAAGGTTGATTTATGATTTATATTTGTAACAATGTAAAAATAAATTTAAACAAAGCTAGGTGAATGTATACAGATTTTACATTGAAGTAAACATGGAGACAAAAGCGAAAGGAATAACCAAGTCATGAAAACACATGTATGAGACAGAACAATAATCTTATTTTATTTCATTCTAAGATACAAAACTATATTTATCTTTTACAAACCCTGGTATGGACCAAAGTCCGATTTAGAAGTCTTTAATGGGCACCATACAAAAAGACCTTGACAGTGAAATAAAAATGAAACCAGGGATCTGGATCAGCTTGCCACAAAATGTTTCCACTTGACTCTGCGAGATATTATTTATCATCCATGAAAATGAATTCATAAACTAACAAGAATACACATACTATCAAAGATAAATCAAACACCTTTAAAACAAGTTTCTTAAATGTATGATTTAGTTTTGAATCATGTTGCCTTCAATAAGACCCTATTGTCATCAAGAATATTAGGCTTTCAAGTAAACTCAGAAATGAATGAAAACTGAAGCTATCTCACTAACTAGAGAGAAAACCTTCATGTTGTAGTTCCCTTTTTATTATTCCGTTGTCTCTTCCTCTCATTAATAATAATATATAAATAAGGGTCTAATTAATAATAACTAAGCAGGTGGGACCCCTCGTGACTGCCATCATTCTCTTTTCCACTCATCAATATAGAATGCAAAATTAATCATTTGGATCATATAACACCCTTGTAGCTCCTATGGATATCATTTAAGTTGAATATTTAAATATCAACAAAATTTAAGACCATATCCCAAAAAATATATATATCCATCTTATCCACACACAAAAATATCCAAAATAAATCTTGTTGTACAAAATATGTTGAAAATCATTAAACACTTTATTCATCACTGAATATCATAAAAAAAACATTTAAAATACATATTTGTTGTTGTGTGAGGCATATTTCATCTACTCATTGTCATCTCCTCTTGACTTTTTGTTGGTTGTGGAGCCTGATTATCTTCCTGATTTATAGGTCTTTTACTTTCAACCGTGTTTATACCCCATGAAGTATTTACACCCCAGAAGTATTTACATTCTTCCACGCGGGGGAGTACAGAGGGGGGGTACCCCCTCTGCAGGGTCCGGGGGTTCTATCTCCCTAGCTGGGGGTCTGGGGGAAAGTGAGCCCCCAGCGGGGGTTCAGGGGCAAAGCCCTTGAAGCAAAAATTTCCTTATAAAAGTATATTGTAATTTCATTGTAAATCT
>JZKD02S1853199.1:418890-447883 GCA_000966675.3 Picea glauca
AAAGATGATATCTCACCTGATGTTGATCAAAGGACATATCGCTCTATGATAGGCAATCTTCTGTACATCACAGCATCCCGTCCTGATATAATGCAAGCTATTGGAATGGTAGGTCGTTATCAGTCTGCTCCTAAACAAAGTCATTTGGTAGATATCAAAAGGATATTCAAATACTTGAAGGGAACAATGACTTATGGTCTGTGGTATCCTAGAAATCAGAATTTTCAGTTAACTACTTATTCAGATGCAGACTGGGCAAACTGTGTTGATGAGAGAAAAAGCACTAGTGGAGGAGCATTCTTTCTAGGTGACTCATTAGTTGCATGGCTTAATAAAAAGCAAATATCCATTTCATTATCAACTACAGAGGCATAATACATTGCTGCTGCAACTTGCTACACACATATTTTATGGATGATACAAACTCTTGTAGATTTGAAGGTAACTTACACTGATCCCATTCCAATTCACTATGATAACACCAGTGCCATTAGTGTCTCCAAAAATCATGTTCTTCATTCCAAGACTAAGCATATTCCAATAAAGTACCATTTTCTCAGAGAACAAGTTACAAACAGAATTTTTCAACTGAAATATATACCTTCTACAGAACAGATTGCAGATATATTTACAAAACCATTAGCAGCAACCCCTTTTGGATATCTTCATCAAAAAATGGGGGTTATAATTTCTTGTCTCTAATATGTTCACCTGGTCAGGGGGAGTACTTATTGAATATCTGGTGTATTTCCAAGATTCTCATAGTTGACAAGGGGAGTATGTTTTGCAACAGCTCAAGGGGAGCATGTTTCTTCTTTGAGATTGATGTCAAAGGGGGAGAAAAGAGTATGGGAGGAGATTCTGAATGCATTTGGATGCATGTGGGTACCTGTGTTTCCATCAATTCCAAAGGGGGAGATTGATGGAAAATATTTAACAGACAACAAATGCTTGTCATTGATGGAAAGCACAGCAATGATGGCAGAGGATTGTTGACAAGAATCATCGATGGAAAGATTAGAGTAAGTGGAACAAAGTAAGCTCGGGAGGATAAGCATTTTTTATCGTTGGATCCCATTCAAAATTCCTAAAAGAAGGAGGACCGTCAGATCTATTAGTAGACAAGAAGAATGCGTAGAAGAGGAGGACAGATCTCAGGCATCAGATCTGAGTGCGAGGATCAACCATCGTTGGATCACGAAGAACCTACACATTCATTAAAGTGCAAGGCGAAACGGGCATACAAAATCCCGAAAGAAGGAGGACCATCCATCTTCGGGCATGATACGTGGACATAGATCAGCATTTCACTGACTGCAAAGTCAAAAGTAAGAAATGATCCAACCTCTCATCTCCCGAAATCGTGATTTAATCGCAACCGTCAGATCAAGGTGTGATATGGACCGTCGAATCCATTTCATAGTTTCGCGACTTGCAACTTGAAGAGGCAAGAAATATAACCTTCGAAATCACGATATGCAAAATCGCGATTTATTCACAGTTTTCAGATCAAGGTTTGTTCTGGATCATTGATCTGAGCTACATCTCGGAGCTTCGCCTATCGCGAGTTGAAGTGGCAAGATACATAACCGCCAAAATCGCGATATGAAAAATCGTGATTTATTCACAGTTGTCAGATCAAGGTTTGTTCTGGACCGTTGATCTGAGATCCATCTCGGAGCTTCTCCTATCGCGAGTTGGAGAGGCAAGATACATAACCGCCGAAATCACAATATGTGAAATCGCGATTTAATCCTAGCCATCAGATCAAGGTGTGGTCTGGACCATTGATTTAAGCTTCATTTTGGAGTTTCGCCTATCGCAACTTGGAGTGACAAGGACCTCCATCAAAGGAATCACAAGATGTGAATTTATTATGAGATCTGGACCATAGATTCATCGAGATCGTGGACCGTTGATCTCAACTCCATCTTGGGGTTTCGGGGATCGTGACTTGGAGAGTCAAGATGCCTCATCTCCAAACTCACGAAATGTGAATTTGAGAAAAGAACTTTATGTATAAGTGCTTGGTCATGGCCTTGGTCATATTGAGGAAGGAGCTAGCACAAAAAAGCTTTGTATCGGAGCTTCGAAGATCGTGACATGAAGTGTCGAGACACTCGGCCACAGGAATGCCAAAATGTCGAAACTCGATTTAAAGGAAAGGTTAATAAAGTTCATCCAACGGTGCAGATAAACTTGAATATGATCGGAGGGCTACAGTTCTCTCTCACAATTAATTTATCAGTTACAAATCTGTTAGCGAAACGGATTCATGATTCCTGATCGGTTGGCGTTTCAGTTGCTTGGACGGTTTTTCTCTTGCCAAAAAAGATGCGAAGTGGAACTGTTGTGGGAGGTGTGCATAAAAGAAAATGATACAGACGGTGCATAGTTGGTTGTACTGGACGGAAAATGAATTAAACAGTAAGAAAGGGGAAACCACAGGATGTGTAGTGTGAGATCAAAAAATATGCGTAGTGTGAGATTGAAAATATGCGCAGTGTGAGATAAAACTCAGAGAAGAGTAACAGATGAGGAAAAGACTTGAAGCAAAGCAGAATGACAGAACAAGTTGAAGCAGAGAATAATGACAGAACAAGTTGAAGCATAGCAAATTTGCAGAATAGACAAAGGAAGAGAAGAATTGCAGAACAGTCAGAAGAAGACCATATTTACAGAACAGAGAAGAAGTGGTAAGAATCAATTTATCCATGTATTTGTTTGTTTATTTATTCATTCATATTCCAGGGTGGTTAGAAGGTGCTAGGGAGGATTGTTGTCCTCAGAGGTTCAAGTGGGAGCTTGAACACAGGGAGTTGTAGCTTCCATCTGGTTGCATCCAGAGAATTTAGGGTGGCAGGGTGGTGGAAGGGAGAACAAGTGTTCTCTGTTATACAGGTTGGAGCCTGTGTAACTAGAAGTTGGTGCTTCCATCCAGTTGGTGCTAGAAAATTAAGGGAGTTGGTGCTTCCTTCTAGTGGGTGCTAGAGAAGCCAGAGAGTTGGTGCTCTCAAAAAAGTTGCAGCTTGTAAAATAGAGGTAGCAGCCTCACATTGAGTTGGTGCTCAATTATAGATGATGTACAGAACTTAAAAGATTGCCTATCATTTCGAAGAAGAAGAGGTTTTCTCCCTTCAGGAATCCAATCATTCAATGCAAAGTGTGATCCGATCAAATAGTTATGGAGACCGAAATAACCTTCCATGGTTATTAACAGAGCATCAAATAAATGATGTAAAAGAGGTCATTCAAAGAATTAAAGTTCCCACAGGTTTTTCTTCAAACATAAATAATATGTTAACGAAGAAAGGTGAATTTGGTGGGGTAAAAACACATGATTGGCATACCTTCATTAAGGTAATATGTTTGGTATACATATTTATACATTGGTCATATACATCTTCTAAGATTTATTTATTTATTGTCTACTTTGGAAACAAATAATGATTCATTTTTTTTGTTACAGTATGTTCTACCTCTGTCTCTCACAAACGACTTTGACAGCAATGTCAAACAAGTTATATATGATCTTGGAAAATACATAAGTAGTTGTGATTTATATGAAAAATGTTTTTTCAATTTGTTGTTGTACCTAATGGCATAAGTTTTACTTGTAATATAATATATATTATGTTTTATTAAAACATGTTATTTTCTTGCATCATGATATGTTAATGGTTGTCATTGAAAGAAATCCATCAAGATGATATAAAGTATTGGAAGATACAAATTCCTCGGCTAATGTGTAAAATGCAAAAGTATCTACCTCGAACATTTTTCAATGCACAAGAACACTACCTCATACACCAAGTTGAGGAGATTCAAATGTGTGGACCAATACACACAAGGTCAATGTGGATGGTGGAGAGCACTTGAAATCATTGAAGGCTTTGGTTAGACAAAGAGCATATCTTGAGGGTTCTATGATGGAGGGATATATGGTATATCAATCCATGGTGTATATTAGTCAGTATCTTCCTAAATTAGCAGCACCAACTATGCATGCAATGGATCTCATTTGGAATGTGAACTCCATCAAAAAATTTGAAGGGGAGTACATGTTGGGGAAAGGTAGAATGAAGAAAGTGAGAGGTAATTAAATTGTGGAGATTTATAATACATATAAAATTTTTATTTTTTGTGTATATGATTATACTCATTTAATATTTCTTCTTTCATCAATTATTAAAATTTACCATGGTTATAACTAATATTTAATATTGGTGAGTTGTGTTTTTTTTATTCAGTTGCTCAAGATTGGGATGCATTACATTTATACACTGCAGACAATCTTGACTTGACAAAGGTATGGATTGAAATATGTAAACAACTTCATAGCTGCAGGTTATCATGGAAACAATTGTCTGAATTGGTTAGAGAATATCTTCATAATGGAGATGGAAATGTTACTCAGAGGGAAATTTATTTAGCATATGGTTTGAAAGATTGACAGGCAAGAAAATTCACCCATTTTATTCAATTATTTTATATTATATTAATGTGACTGCAGGTGTGTTTTTTTTTAGATACTTTCCAAGTTATATAAATATATTTTTTAATTGACAATGCATCTTTTACATGTCCGGCATTTTGTAGTTGAAACACCACAAGTGTTTTTTTAAGATACTTTCCAAGTTATATAAATGCATTTTTTAATTGACAATGCATCTTTTACATGTCCGACATTTTGTAGTTGAAACACCACAAGGATATGTGGTGCAATGGCCGTAAATTCCGCATCAAACAGTTGGATGAAACCGGGAAAAATTCTGATAGTGAGATAACTGCAGTATTCCGGTTCACTAATGTTTCCTCTAGGAGTGACAGACATCCTCGAGAATCTGAAAATAGATATTATGGGTATTTGGATGATGTAATTGAGTGTGACTTTGATTCCTTCAAATTATTTATGTTCGACGTCAAATGGTATAGGTTGTGTTGGAACACATTTAATTTTGAGATTTTGAGCTTTAGATTTTGCCTCTTAGAAATAAAATTTTCACCCAAAAAGAAAAAGAAATTTAAAGATAAATCCATCACTTGTTGAAAAGGCGCTTACGATATCCATCATCAATCAGCTACTCTAATTTTATCAAATGGTCTTAATGATCTCTGAACCGTAGAATTTGTTGGAGTTTTAAAGAAAGTCACTAACGTTCGCTTCGAAGCTTCGCGCTTCGAGTATTCCAGCAAGTCTAAACATTCCAAAACCTCGAAGTCACTGAAATGTCGAAGTACTTTGGAATAATTCAAGGTTTAAAACATGATAAAGTAAAACATAAAAGTAAGTGATAGTAGATTATCTTCTTTGTGAATTCAACCTTCGGAAGATTTATACCCTAATTGTATCTGACACTCATGAACGATGAAGTATTAATGATATGTATGATTGGTTAAAGTTCACAATTTGAGGCACCTTAAGTGAAGGGATTGACCTAATTTCCGGATAGACTAGTGCGCCCTAGCCTAGCACATCTCCTATTACTCTCATCAAGCTAAGACATCAAGTTTGAGTTTTTGGTCAAATCTAGGGTTCACCAAGTCAAAATAGACATGACTTACTCTATGAAGTCATAAGACAATTTAGAAGGGGCTTCTAACTTCAGAGCATGGAAGACAAGGATTGAACTCATCCTTGCCAAGAACAAAGTGTTGGATATCGTGAAAGGAAAGATTGTGGAACTGGATTTTGAAGAAGGAAAAGAGAAGGAACCACATAACGTTGCAGTTATGGAGAAGTTCAAAGACAATGACATCAATGTTGTGAGTATCATAGTGGATTCTATAAAATACCACTTGATACCCTACATCTCCCATTTTGATTCATCTAAGAAGATGTATGATGCCCTAACAAACCTCTTCTCAGTCAGAAACATTGGACAAGTAATGAGTCTGAAGAATGAGCTATGTTACATGAAAATGAATGATGATGACAACATAACATCATACTTTGTGAGAATCTCTCATTTGAGAGATCAACTAGAAGGTATTGAAGAGATCATTTCAGAGAAGGAACTGGTAAATATAGTACTCAATGGTCTTCCCAAGACATGGGATGCATATGCCGCAAGAATGAACACAAGGAAGGAGTATCCTACATTTGAAGAACATTGGACTCGTTGTGCACAAGAAGAATAAAGGATTAGTGCAAAAGAGAAACCCCAAAAGAAACATGATGATCAAGCTTTCACAGCAAGGTTCAAGAATTTTAGGAATAAAAGGAAGTTTGGCTCCAGGAAGAAATCAAATCAAGAGAAATATATGTCCAAAATACAATGCTTCAACTGTCGAAAATATGGTCACTACAAGAATCATTGTCCTGAGCTAAAGAAAAGGAAGGAAACACATGAAGCATCGGTTGCCAAAGAAAAGGAACCTTCAAAGAAGACCAAGCAAGACAAAACAGACTTCTTCTAAGACAAGGTAACAATATTCTTCATAGTTCTTGTACATACCATGTTTACATAGTTTCTGTACATATCTTGCATATCTATAAGATGTTCAAAGAGAAACTACACCTATGGAAGAAAAACAAAATAAGGACTACTATCACAATGACTACAAGTCAGTTAATACACATGAAAGGATGAAGTACCTCAACAACCCCCGGTAAATCTTCATGTGGAATTTATTACATAAGTAACAGCTACAAGATAAGCTGAAATCAGAATCAAACTTGAAGAAACCTAGAAGGGGTAAAAACGGAAAGAAGTCGGCAATCAAGAGGAAATTGGAGAAGGACTTATGACACTTTGTAGAAGGCAATAAGGATGCAGACGGAAGCGCGGGCTCTCTTAGTTGGAGGAAGCTGATTACAGAAATCCAAAAGATAAGCATGCATGAAGCAAGGATTAGGAGGGAGCTCATTCTAAATAATATGATCCATTGAATATGATAAAGTATCTATCCATGGTAGAAACCATAAAAAGCAGCATGTGTTCAAGTGTGATTTTAGAAGAAGTCTTCTTCTAAAAGAAGCCTTAAAATATCCCTAGTTGTCCATCCACATCCATTATCCTATGATGAAAGAAAGAAGTTGGAATCTTCAGGGCATGGAATCTATAGAAAAATCCATGGACCCAAGAGCTAAAGAGAAATATGAGGAAGAACATGAAGATTCCAAGAAAGAAGAAAAGCCAGAACAACCAGTCATTGTATCGAGAATCACAAGACTACCAGCCTGATATGAACTCACTAAAAGCAATCAAGCAGAGGAACTGACGGTTGTGATGAAGAACAGTGTATGGAAGACTTATGAATGAAAGAATTGCAAGATCCAGAACTAGAGGTTCTCCCAGATGGAGGGAGAAGACTATGATGACTGTTTGTTCCAGTAAACCAAAGATACCTCTACATGAGCCATTATATCATCCGCAATATCCATGGGTTGGATTTTACATCAGATGAATGCAAAGACTGCTCTCCAGAATAATTGAAAAAAGAGAGTATGTAGAGCAACCTCAAGGATTTGAGGTATACCAGAAAGAAACCCTTGTATGCAGACGGAAGAAGATTTTGTATGGATTCAAACAACTTGGTACAAAGCCTCTCATGCACAGCAGAAGCATGGTGAAACCATCTATAATGAAGATCAGAATGGTTACTCAGAAGTCCAATATGATGGATTGAAAAATCCATGACAAACTCTCACGATGACAGAAGAAGTGCCACATAGATATGTTCTATTTTGAGCCTTGCCACGATGTTATGAGCTAGCAAGAAACAAAAGAGTTGAATTCAACTATGATATACTATAATGATCAAAGCTATATGAATCCCTTAGAAAACCAGTGTTCCAGAAAGACCGAAGTGCATAGAGATCAAGCATTACATTATCCATGATGAAGTCCAGAAAAGAGAAAGTGGTTCTCCAATATGTATCTACAGAGATGAGCAGATAAGCAGACATTTTGGTAAAGCCTTTATCCAAGATGAAAGAGTTTGGGTACTCAAGCTGGAGATCGTGGAGACGACTTCCTTATTGGAAAAGGAAGAGATGACTCCCAGGTTGGGAAGGAGCACTGATGTGTTATTGATTATGGACAACCATTTTTCAGTTCGAAAAATGGTCCAGGATGAGAAATTTCTTTCCAGTTCGGAAAGCGGTTTGAGATTTCTGACGGGCAAGCATTTTCTAGTTCGGAAAATGGTCCAAATCGAATCGTCATTTTCTTAATGAAAATGGTTCGATGGATTGTTGATGTGCCATAGACAGCAATTCCCCTTGTGTCCAGTGTGGGGGAATGGTCTTGGACAATCTTTCTTCTTGACGGTCACTCTCAATAGTGGTCAAGAAGATTGGTCCGCCTCGCTAGACAGTCATTCTTTCGAAGCTCACAGTTGTGAGAAGTTTCAAAGAATGGTTTGTTTTGGAGGTTGGTGTAGGACATTCATTTCCTTAGGAAATGGTCCGGACAGTCATTCCCTGGGGAAGATTCATTCTCTCCAAGTTGCACTTTGTTTAGTGCCGGAGGAATGACCCAGATAGGTGAATGGTCCAAATTCCACAATCGAGGACAGGCATTCGCTAGGGCAGACTCATTCTCTCCAAGTTGTACTTTGTTTAGTGCCAGAGGAATGGCCCAGATAAGTGAATGGTCCAGGCTCAGAAATCAAGACAGGTATCCTTCCTTGCTTGAGAAGAATAGTCTAGATAGATCATCATTGATGTTTTACCTTATGAGGGAAGATGCTCTTCCAAATCTCACGGATTTGAGTGGAAGAATGACCTAGATGATTCAGTTTATATCATAACAATGGTTTATGTGCAGGTTGATATCATATGATATGATTGTTATGGAGATTGTATGTCTTTGGATAGTAGATATATACTATTGTGGTGGATGTGTTCCACTGATTGTGACTATATGTCACTGATCAAGTATCTATGTGCTACTTGGTGTGGCAGTGTACCCCTGGATTGTAGTTGTGTACTACTATGGATAGACACAGTTGTGTTCTATTGAATGACATTGTTCTGATTGCCTTGAAAACTATCAGTAGTATTGGAAATGATTATCAGCTAGATGAGTGATCAATGGACAAAGATTCCCCGGACAGAAAATGGTCCAGGACATTTATTCTTCTAGGACATATGTCTGGATTAGAAGAATGGCTCTTGTGTTACTTTGCGGAGTGAGTGACTTATCTAGCATCATGTATGATTGCTCAGATGGAGTATGGTTTCGAGAGATGATGTAGTTGATGACACTGATAGTGATGATGGTGCTTATGATCTAATCATGAGATAGTCTATACGACTATGTTGATGCTACCAGGTGAACAGTATGTTTGTGCTCAAAACCATTACCTTCAATACCTCTCTAGCTAGAAGGGAGTGTTGATATTATGGTAGTTGCAGGAGGTATTTACCTCCACGTGTAAACCTGACAAGAATAGAATATTTTGAGAAGCAAGAAGAAACCCTAATTAATTGGTTAATAACCCTAGAAGACAAGTTGGCTCAAGCGAATAACTTGTATTAGGTTATTATCCTCCAAGAGAAGAAGTCAGCTAAAGGAAATGTTATATACTAAAGAATTAGTACCTAGAATGAGAAGTCGGCCCGGACAGTCTGTCAAAAATAGTATAGATATAGGAGGCTAGTCTTCATTCTGGCCAGCATTCTCAGAACTGTAGAAGCAGCACTTGTGCACACTACAGTTGGCCAGTTTGTGCGCAAGTTTGGAGGAGATTTGTTGTTGCAGTTGTTGCAGCTAGTAGATTTTGGTTTTGGCTTGGACTCTCTCTTGGTTATGGTTTGGACTCTCTGATCATCTTGTGTTGCTCTTGCTTGGTGCACTATCCTTGGAGAAAGGTGCACCATGTTTCTTTGGCTATCCAGTCTAGGGTTTGCTTCCGGAATGATTCTCTGTCAAGGTTAAGATGCTCAGGGGTGGCTTCGGCCTATGGTTGGGTGAAAATGTTGCTATATTGTCTATGGTTAAACGAGCACATACATTATATTATAACACTCTCTTCCATCATTTCATCATTAAAATAATTCCATGCATCTTTTCATACATATTTCAAAAGAATCTATTCATCATAGTTCCTTTCTAAAGATTGTTGCAATTTAGAATTCGTAAAACAAGATTGTAAAGATAATTAGTTTGTTGATGAAAAAGCAGAACATGATAGCAATTGTGGTCAAATATATGAAGAATAATTTGCAGAAAAACAAGATATCCTTCAAATAGATCAGGAAAATTTATATGAAGAAAACTTTGAAGTAAATCAAGAAGAGGTTTCTTGTTGCAGTAAGAATGAAGACGACGTGATTGCAAGTAAAAATGAAGAAATCCTTACAAACCCTCCAATCCTTCGAGCTGATCAAAGATAGGATGATGAATCTTCTATTGATCTAGATCCTTGTGAAGGATAATGGATTATTGAAGACCATAAGCAATCAACTCTTGGAAAAGATGATTTTGGTAATGATACTGACAATGGAAACGATACTCTAAGTGAATTTTTCATTGTACCAAATGTTCATAGTAATTACTGTCATGATCAAACTATTGTTCTAAATTCTTATTTTGAACAAGCTACTATTATTCAGTCATCATTACTAGATCGTCAAGAAATGGAAGTTTTTGAAGGTCAAAGTTCATCAATTTTATATAATCATCCTATTTACGATGAGTATCTAGACGATGAAGAAGAGCAGATTTCTTTTCCAACATGCATGGAAACATACAATAGTTATCCTTTGTTTGATAACTATGATGAAAGCAATTTCGAAGTTGATGAGTAGCAAATTATTTATATTTCTTCAGAGATTTCACTTCAACAGGAAAAGTATTAGTTGCACTATAAAATCAATCAGCCTGTGTATGACAGTGATGGAGAAGATTCTTGGATAGGAGATGGAGGAGGGGGCTACTAGAGCAGTTGAACTCTCCTTCCTATTTAGCAATTGATGAGCATTAGACTAGTGATCCTCAATAGGACATTCTCGAGCCAGGAAAAGAAAATATCAATAGTGGAGAAAGTGTGCAAAGATTTTTCATGTAGCTAGGCCAGCAGGAAGAGGTATCGCTTAATTATGAAAATTCTTTATCTTTCCATGATCTAGTGGTTATTTGGTTGGAGTATTTCCTTCAAGAGGTCCAAAACATTGCATCATTTTGTGTGCAACCAAACTTCAACAATAGGTGCAAGCTACCTATTCATTCTTTGCTGCAAAAAAAATATTATTTTTCCATTCCTTCATCCAACATAAAACAAGGTATGTTAATCAATCCACTATTTGCATGGCTCCATTGCAAATTCCATATTACTTGATTAGTGTAATTTCCCCTCATTAGTGTAGGGCCAATGTATATAAATAAGTTGTCCAAATCGACTTTTTATTTCAGCATACTAGTTCAGCGTTTTATTTCAATAGTTCGGTTCTCAGTTTGGCATCTAGTAGGGTTCAATTTTTAGGCATTATGACTCCATAGCCCAATGACGGGATTGAGAGTTGGACAGGGTTGATTTTAGGTCCCAGAAGGATGAATACATGTGGTTTATTGCTCTTGGTGTTTTGCATATTAGATCTTGTTGAACAAGAGATGAGGCTCAAGAAAAGCTCGACACTCGCCTTTTCATTTTTTTTATTTCTCTAAAAGCAAGTGATAAATAAATAATATTCCATGTTGAAAATTCAAAAGAAAAATAAGGTATGAATCCCTACTCTTCTTATAGTCCCAATAAAATTGAAATATTCTTTTTGAAAGGAATGTAAAGGGAGTTTTCTCATGATAATATTATCACCTGACTTGAGAATCATAAATGTATAAAATTTTAGTGTCATACCAATAAATTAAAAAGGCATCTCTGAAACGAAAACAAAAATAATAATAAATAAACTCAAAAGAAGTCTGAACTAATTACACAAACTTGTGTAGGATTCAGATCCTTTAAAACTATGATTGGGTCATTTTTTACCTATCCACAAGTTCTTATCCACTTCAAATTTTCTTTCTTCTTTCTTATTTTCTTTAGTCTTCATGGAAACAAAGAAACTTACATTGGCTCTGAAAAATTAAAAAACATATTTTCAAAACAAAGTTTGGCGAAAATCTTTGTGTTCCTTTGATTTTAATTGAAAAAGTATGTCTAGGCTAATCCTGACAATTTTAGTTCTGATATCAGATTTTAAACTAACAAATTCACTCGAGGTTTATCCCTGAAATGATTAAAATTCCCATAATAAAAAAATTCCCCATAGGCTATGATGTACTAAAAATCGGAAGGAAGTTGGTTTCAGAGTGTTATTAAAATTATTGGCATACCTTCTTTTTAGCCTGAAGATTTTAAAAAGGTATCATCCCTTGTATGTTACATACAGATTGATTGCCCCTACTTCAAAAATATTAAAATATAAGACAGATGGTGAAAGGAAATTCATAATCCGATTGCCCCCATCTCGTCCAAGACAAATGGTGAAAGGAAATGCGTAATTTGATTGCCCCCATTTTGTCCAAATGAAGTGGAAAAAGGAAATTTGTTTATCGATTACCCTCATCTCAACAAAATGAAGTGGAGAAAGGAAATTCAATGGAAGAAGTAGATCACTTCATCGAGGTACTGAAAAGGCTCGTTGGCAGTGAAGCAATATCTACGATATCTGTAAGCCTGTCATACATATCTATATTTCATACTCTGTTATCTAATTCTCTTTCTGACGAGTTGTACATCCTAGACCAACTAGGGATTCCCTAAGTAAATATGTTAGATCTGTTGAACCTTGACGCAAACAAAGTCGGTTGAAGCCTTATATTCTAGTTAAAATTATTTTGATTATCTTAAACAATTCTAAAATTGGTTTTAGGAAAAGGAAATTTAAATGGCCTAACTTGAAATTTATTATTGAGTATGTTTTGAAGGTCTTGGGACTTATTTCATTTTTCTATGCATGATTAAATAAAACTAGAAATCATTTTTCAGAAAACAATAATGACTCCATTTACCCAATAAAGACACTTGTTCTATTGTTCTTTCGCGCCTCACAGGGAGCCGCAATCCCCAGATGGAGCCTATGTTGGAACATGTTTAATTTTGATATTTTGAGCTTTAGATTTTTCCTCTTAGAAATAAATTTTTCACCCAAAAAGAAAAAGAAACTTAGAGACTCCCCTTTTAAATTTAAAGATAAATCCATCGCTTACTGAAAAGGCGCTTACGATATCTATCGTTAATTAGATACTCTAATTTTATCAAATGGTCTTAATGATCTCTGAACCGTAGAAGTTGCTCGAGTTTTAAAGAAAGTCACTAACATTCGCTTCGAAGCTTCACGCTTCGGGTATTCTAGCAAGTCTAAACATTCCAAAACCCCGAAGTCGCTGAAATGTCAAAGTACTTAGGGCTAATTCAAGGTTTAAAACATGATAAAGTAAAACATAAAAGTAAGTAATAGGAGATTAGCTTCTTTGTGAATTCGACCTTCGGGAGATTTATACCCTAATTGTATTTGACACTCATGAACATCGAAGTATTAATGATATGTATGATTGGTTAAAGTTCACGATTTGAATTGTGATTAATATTTTTGTTCAGTGAAGAGCTTACATACCTCTCTTGTTATAAGCAGGAAAATCTTATTACCTTAAGGATTATGGCGCCGCGAAAAGTTGCACGAAAACTTGATGGTTCATATTTCAGAATCTAGTGGAACGATAAATCAGTTCAGAAGCTGGATAAACTAACAAAAGGACCAAATATAGCAGAAAAGGGAATAAATAGTTAGAAAATGGAGCACAAACTCTCCGGAGTGTTAATTCCCCTAAGTGAGAGATCTGTTGTTGCGTGTCCATCCAAATATAATGGTGGTAGTTTACTTCGGGACTTCAGGGCTTCCTCTCTCATTTTCCTCCAGAGTACTTTCTCTCGAAGTTGCAGATCACGTGCCATGGATCCTCCGGAACTAATGGTCAATATTCACTTCGGGAATCTAGGATTTGGGAGTTTCAGCTTCCCCGCTCTCGTTTTCCTCCGAAGTAGTTTCTCCCGGAGTCCACAAATCCCTGTCGTGTGTCCTCCTCAGATCGATGGTCGTTGTTCACTCGGAGATCCATCTCTACATGCAGACCACCCCCAAGCTCTGAAGTGCCAAAGTATGTAGCAGTCATCAATTTAGACATGTGGCACTCTCATCAGTCATGACATCTGGCATCCAGCTGGTGCCGACACATATCACTTCTCTTTTCATGACATGTCAACATAGTGACATCAGACCACCGCGTCAGATCATCCTCCAGGAAGTGTTCTTGTTCAGCACCAAAGTAGCACCATCTCCAAGCACACTTAGAATGATCCTAAAGTTGGCAGGTGAATAAACCTTAGTGGTGGTGCTAAATTTAGCAGGTGTGCCTAGATTACAGATCGCGACCAGATCAATGGCCACGTTTCATTGCGGGGACACAACATGCTCGAACGATAAAATTATTGAGCGGTCCCACAATTGAAACCATGGTATATTAAAAGAGTTATGTGGCATCACCAAGTGCATTGCGAGACGAAAAGCGGGTTACTTCAATCCACCCCCTCGCGCCCCCACAAAATAGAGAAACATAAAGGGATGTTGGAGCAACACCTGTCATCCACGTAATGTATCTCGTTCACCCTCCATCTTGTCACGCCTTCCACATCGGTTACCATGTTTAGCTCCCCACCTACACTTGTCCCCACATCATCCTATTTGTGAGCAGTTACGAGAAACTCATAACTGTTAGCCATCGCATAACGAGCCAACATTGAGATACCTGTCACATTATCACTCCCTCCATATTTTCAACTGATATTATTTTTCCAGTGAACGCATCCGAAGAACAGATAGTAGTGGAATCAAATCACAAGGACAGTAAACAAATGATTGTGGTGGCCTCAATGGACATGTGTGCCCAATTCAAAGAACAAAGGAAAAAAAGTGTGTCTGCGAGATTATGAAGAGACAGATGAAAGCACCAGCTCAAACAATATCATCTTGATGTCGTTTCATTCAAATTACATTTTGTTTTTAGGAGATATTGTATGAAGTCCAACGGTTTTTTAGTTGTGATAATTTTTTTATAAATAGATAGATTCCAGATCTATTCGAGGTGGCTTCTTTCCGGATGTAATAGAGAAAACTCTCATTTTTTAGTATTAATACAAGTGCGGACGGAGATTCTAATTTTCGTTCATTTTAAGTTATGTGTTTCTTCTATATTTCCATATCTTTGAATTTCTTTATGTAATTCCTTGATAAGTGATTGGTTGCAATTTAGTATTACAACTATTGTAATCGTATTATATCAGCAATTCATTAAGTAAGTAGTTTTTCCTCTATATTTATTATGAGTAAAACAAGACCTACAAGTTGTGTGAATTATTGTATTGTATATCTTGTTCAAGGGTGTGCTCTCTACTTTTCTTCCACTGCAAACAAGGTGAGATTCATCTGCAGTTGATGCCTAGCTTTGTTTAATAGTTTTTTACTCTTCTTTCATACCATTTGATATTATAATTGTGACTCAGACAACGGAATATAGCCTTTGTATTGTCCTATTATTAATTTTATTAAAGGATTATTTCTGATATAACTAAAGGTAGGAAAAGAACTCATTTAAAACATTTTCATAAAACATCTCGATGCCTGACATTACTCTTTGAGCCTTAAGATTAATCTCAGGAACAACAGGTTACAAATGCATGAACGTGATGAGGAAAGAACTTTTATTCATCATGCCAACGGATTTCCGATGATTAAAACAACGATGTTTGAAAGAGGACATGATCGTTATGTTTTTCCTAGCCAGTGTGAACGAGCCTTTTACTCAAAGGTTCTAGGTGAGAGGGATTGGTAATTTGTTGTTAGATATGATCCAAGTGGAAGGCCAGTAAAGTATATTGTAGAGGAAGAAAATGATATTGAAGAAGAAGATGATGTGCCAGAGACAGAGCAGGAAGATGGGTCGACAAACGAAGAAGATGGAGAATATGCAGTTATTGATGATGATGTTCATGAAGATATACTCGAAAATGACATTGGTGGCAATGATGATATTACCAATCCTTTCAAAATTCTTTATGAAATGGATGATGATACAGATGTTGAGTTGGATGAAGAAGAAGATACAGAAGAAGGATGATTACTTGTGTGGGTTAAATAATTTACTTATGTGGGTTATTTACATGTTTTTAATTTTTGTGCCATTTTTTTATATCCTATGTGACATGTTGTTTATTATGTAAAATCTGAAAATAGTGGCCATAGCGTACGTGCTAAACTAAAATTATCATTTACAAATACATAATTTAGTTTTCCTTAATTAATTTATGTTTTGTTAGTTTCTATGCATGATCTCTATGTTGCTTTCGATTATTTTCTATTTTATAGATTGGGTATTGGGGAATTGAGAGTTATGTGAGGGGGAGGGATAATACATCATAATCCACTAACTTGTAGGCACCTCTCTATAGTACACATTTCACGATATATGGCATGTGACACATAGGTTCTAACTTACCTGCAAAAAGTTTGTCACGATCTTAGTCATAGACCAGTACCAGATCTCCTTCTGTGAAAGCATGAGGTTGAACAAACTTATCATATTGAGTCTTGATGCATTTTTTATATGTCTTGTTGATGAGAGTAGCATCACGATGGGTTTCATCCAACTTCGTTAGATATAAAAATTGTTCTTCTTCGACAAAAGTATGGGGTAGGAGTTCTACGGTTAATTTTAGGGATGGAATCTCACATTCAATCGACAACATTGCTTCCAACCCATATACCAACTGGAAGGGTGTAAATCTAATCACGATTTTAACTAAAGTCTAATAATCCCAGAGTGTGAAGAAGAGTTGTAAATTCCAAGAGGTTTTGTTCACCCCCACCATGCGTTGAAGCATGGTCTTCAGGACTTTGTTGATGGCTTCAACTTGTCCATTGGCCTGAAGATAGGAAAGGGATGAATTTTTGTGACAAAAACCTAGCTTGGTGCACAATTCACCCATCATCTAGTTTTGGAAATGGGATCCATGATCGGTTACAATAGGTTGTGGGACTCTGAAGTGAGCAATGATGTGATTGAACATGAAAAGTGTTGCAGTTCGATCATCGTTAAGAAATGTATGCATAGAGACAGCCCATTTAGTGAAATAATTGATTGTGACGATAATATAACAGTGCCCACCAACTGAGCTAGGCTTACATTGCATGAAATTGATACCCCATTTTGCAAAGGGGTCGATGGCGAAAATTGGATGGAGTGGACCTGGGTGGGTATGTGTTTTCTTCTAAAAGATCTAATAGGGTGGGAATTTTTTAACGGCCTCAATGCAGTCTTTGAATATGGAAGGTCAAAAATAATCAACACGTAATATTTTTGGGTTGTAGCCATCCTAGAAAGATGACCACCACAAGCTCCAAGGTGACAGTCATTTAAAACTCACACAGCCTCTTCATGGGTTAAGAAATGTTCTAGAACAATATTGATACCATGGTGATACAAAGTGTCACCAACGACAAGGTATTACTTTGAATGGTGTGTAATGCGACGTCGCTCATCACGTGAAATACCTGGCTGGAAGCGTTGGGTCTGGAGATATAGAAGAATTTCTCCATACCATGGATCAAATGTACTAATGAGGAATAATGACTCATCAGGAAGGGAATCACTGGGCTTAGTATCCTCATCAATATGGGGAAGATCGCAAATTAATGCCGCAAAAACCAACGATTTCTTAGCTTTAGATTTGGAAAACTCAATCGAATTCTTGGAGAATAACGATCCATTTGGAATATTTTCCAATAATTGACGAGTCAAGATGTGGTACATGGGGTTCGATTCATCAATGATCGTGGTAGTGTGAAGAAAAACATAGTGGCGAAACCTTTGGACAGCAATGATTTCCGCCAAAGCCAAGTTTTCAAAATGTGAATAACGAAGTTTAGGACTTGAAAGGCTCTTACTTAAATAGTAGATCACATGTTTAGTGTCATCGTCACCCTCTTAGACTAATACCATGGCAATAGTGGAAGCAGATGCAACCAAATAAAGGATGTAAAGTTGGGGGGATGTAACAATGGTGTATCCGTTAAAGTGTGCTTGAGATCGTCAAATGAGCATTGAGCAGTTGCATCCCCGATAAAAGGGGCATCCTTTTGGAGTAATCTCATGAATCCTTTAGTAATTTGGCATAATTGCATATAAAATGGCAGAGAAAGTTTGTCTTCCCTTGCAAACTTTATAGTTTGGAAAGATTGTTGGGAGGAGGTAAAGTGAGAATAGCTTTGACTTTTAAGTGATCCACCCTAATCCCATCTTTGGACACTACGAAGTCGAGGAGTCTCCCAGATTCAACGGAAAAAATGCATTTAAGGGGGTTCAAACATATGTTGTAATATCTAAATCTAAGATATATTTATCTTAGATGAACAATATAATCATGTCGACGTGTCGAGTGAGCTGACAAGTCATCGAGATAGTGTTCAACAATATGTTTGATGTCGTGGAAAGCATACGACATAGCTCGTTGAAATGCGGCTCGAGCATTTTTAAGGCCAAAAGGTAATTTTTGATAGGTGAAAGTCCCCCATGGGAAGATGAAGGGTGTTTTGTGTTGATCAGCAGGTAAAATATCGATATGGTTATAGCCATGGAAGCCATCCATAAAAGAGAAAATCACGCTCCTGACGCAATTATCAATAATTTGGTTGATAAAGGGTGTAGGGTAATTATCTTTTGGATGAGCCTTATTTAGATCCCTATAGTCGACACAAACACGAATTGTCCCTTGTTTCTTGGCGACTAGAACGATGTTGGAAACCCATTCGGTCAGAGGTATGGGATAAATAAAACCAAATTTCAGTAACTTTTCTACTTCTGCCTTGATTGCTGCATTTTTCTTGGGATGAATTGGGTGAAGTTTTTGTCTTACAAGTTTAATTCTAGGGTAAGTTTTGATTTCATGCACAACTATCGAAGGATCAATCCCTGGAATTTCTGCATAGCTTCAGGCGAAGATGTCGCGGAATTGTGTAAGTTTCAATCTCTTCATTTGAATAGTTCGCACCTAGTTGTATGTTTTCCACGATACCTTATTTTATGGATATGTCAACATTGATTGTTTGAGATATGTTTCCCAATTTTCCATCGAAGATTGTATCTTGAGTGAGTATCGAATATTGGGGAGAATCGACAATATCAGTGGGAAATGTAGATGAAATATCTTTCTCAATCTCATCCAAAATAGAAAGAAAGAATGAACGATGGTGGTTGTCATCCCATGGTGCCTCCTCGATAATAAGCATCTCCATAATGGATTCATCAGATGGAAAAATCTATAGGATGTAACTGAAAATGGATAGGGAATCTAACCAAGATGGTAGCGAATAGGAATTAGACGCCAACAAATGTTTGTCGTCGGGTGAAGGAGAGGCAGATTGAATACCATCGTACTCGGCCTCTGTGGGACTAAGTGGCATCGTGTCACCTAGTGTATTGAATTATAAGGGACTAGGTATGATCCATGGATCAAATGATTTGAGGAATAGATGTACCATATTAGAACTCATATTAATCGTTATGATATGTTGCGTAGTTAGAGGAAGAGGTGTGGGGAAAGTTTCCATGAGTGAAGAATATTTCAATAAACCTACCCCTAAACTTTCATAAGTAATCTTTGAATCCCCCAAAAATTGAATATTGTTGGTTGTTTGAGTGTGAGCATTAGTGGTGTAGTAATCTAATTGATTCATGGTCATTATTTTTCCTTGATGAGGAAATTGGACACATTGAAAAACTGATGAAGCGACAACAATCATGGCATAAAACCAACATCTTCCTAGCAACAAGTTATAATTGAGAGGAGCATCAACTACTTCTACATCAATGGAAACAGTTTTTCCCCCCAGTTGAACGGCTAAGGATTGTAGCAATCCATGAGGTCGAAACCTCTTCCATCAAATTCTTTTAACATGGTTGGAGATTGATTAAGAACAGGTGATTTAAGGTCTTTCCAGTAGGCTAAGGACATGACACATGTTGATGTTCCCCCATCCAATATTGTGCGATGAATATGTTGATTATGGACAACAACATCAATTTGGAACACAAGTTGGTGAGAGAGTCATGATTTAAATTATCCATATTAAACATGATATTATTCGTTGACTCAATATTGATAGCTCTAATGGCTGCCAAGAGAGTCCTACATTGGCTAGGGTGGTGTTGTAGAAATTTGAGAGCCAACATCCCACAAGGTGCTTCGGCCAAATCTTCAACAATGTTGTAGTTTTGGGCAGCATGAGAGTTAGGATTAAAGGTTGACTTTATGATTGTACTCTTGGGTGGACATAAGATAAAGTCAAAATTTGGTTTTTCAATATGGAGAGGTCCAGACGGAGGGGTAACTAAAGTGGAAGGTGGATCAGTCACATTTCCATTAGTTATGATTTCCTTACCGGGTTTACCTGGGGGTGTGGGGGGGGGTGTAATTTGATAAAAGTGGAGTCTGCACTATAGTCGAGGAAGTTATTGAAAGATTGGTTGTGCCATCCGATTGTGAGATAGACTGGGTTTTGACAGAACCGATAACACCATTCAAATGAGCGGTGGAGGATGGTTTTGATGGATCGGATGATGTGTGGGGAGCGTTTGGGATCAGTTCATACAAAGTATCGGACTAGGAATAAACCAGATCCAAATATTGGGCATGAGCAATGGATTCCTCTTTGATGACTGCACCACCCATTACTACATCGCAAGCAATAGGAGGTAATAGAGATTTTATGAACCATTCATCCAACAACTGGTCAGGAATGGTGGCTTTGATTAACCGTCGTCGTCATCTCCATTCATGAATGTGATCAGAAATATGTACGAATTTAGTCTGATGAAGGGAGGCCAAGAGTTCCATGTCGGTTTCATGTCTAATGGGAAACTAGAAATGGGTGACGAAATCCATGGCAAGTGAATTGAAATCTTGAAAAGTTTCGCGTTGTAACTCAATGTACCATTTGGTCGTTGAACCCATAAGAGTACGTTGGAAAAGACGTAAACGAATAGAGTCATCCATCAATGAGTTTGATGAACACCACAGATGAAATGTCATGAGATGGTTATTTGGGTCTTCTCCGGGTTTACCATCAAATTTTGGAATATCGAATGGTAATTTGACTGGAATTACTAGCCAAAAAGGGGAGTGTAATATGGGATCGTTTGTTAATATCGACAAATATGGTAGATCTAAAGTGGCTAAGAAAGGTAGTTGTCAATTAGCTTGAGGATGATACTAGTGAGGCATAGGAACACCAGTAGGACCGTAAACTGGTTGTGGTGGATAGTTGTATCCAGAAGGGCCTCCCATATGTTGTTGTTTTGGATTTTGACCAGGAAAAGTGGGATTCATTTGTTGAGGAATTTTCATAAAAGGTGAAGGAAACCCCATTTGGCCCTGGGGAGGATAACCAGTGTAACAAAGGGGAGGATAGCCAGCTTGACCTTGAGGCGGGTAACCAGGTTTCCCCTGAGGAGGGTAACCAGGTTTCCCCTGAGGAGGGTACCCAGGTTGATTATGAGGGGGGTAACTGATTTGACCCTACGGAGGAAAGGATGATTGGCCTTAAGGAACCCAAGTGGGATTCAGAACACCCAGGAAGGGTTGTCCGGAATATAGTCCAGAATGATTGGGAATTATAAATTCTCCCTACGGGTTGGGATTTGAATAGCCTCCTTGATATGGTTGATTAAAATTTCCTCCATGGGGTGGTCCCCAGGATTGATGCAGGTTTCCAACAAAAGAAGTTTGAAATTATCCACTGCCATAGGTTGGGTAATAACTCGTATTTGTTTAGTGAATGGGAGTTTCCCCCCAGTCAGGATTTGTCCATTGAACGAGGGTTTCCCCCCAGTCGGGATTTGTCCACCGAATGAGGGTTTCCCCCCAGTCAAGATTTTTCCACTAACGGAGAATTTCCCCCCAGTAGGGACTTGACCCGCAGTTGGGTTTTGTGGTATGACATGGTTTTTCATTCTATGATGTGATGGTGTCCCAACGAGATTTTGTGGTGTGTATGAGGTTGTTTCTTGAAACGGGATTGTAGGTGTGACTATCACGGTACTTTGCAAATGACTAGGTACTACAAATCTTATTTCACTCGTAATTTTTCCTGAGGTGGTAGCAGTATTGATTATTTATCCAGCAGGATGGTCAGTGTACTCACTTGATGGTCTTGCATCCGCACGGGTGGTGACAAATGTATGTGGAGGGTTAAAGAGTGGTCAATTTCATAAATATCACGACTTGATGGGTTCTCCATATAGGACGAACGGGTGTTTGATGTCGATATACCATTGCAGTAGAGTGGACAGGTGTAGTAAATTCTTCATTTAGATTTGGTTGTTTAGGTTCCATGTCACGTTCTTTGTATGGCCTTGAAGGTAGCCTAGGATAGTCTTCAACGACAATGTTTCTTTAGAAGTCTACTTAGAGAAGGAGTGGATCGTGATGGTTTTTCAAAGTCAGGTTTTCAAGAGGGGTACGAACTTCCTGAACTACTACTATAGTTCCCTCGGGATTTTCAATCAAAGGAGTAGCGGCACTCCCAGTGTCCGAATAGTTTTCAACCCCTTCACGGTAAGTGTCTTCGGGTGAGTTAGGAGGTATGGGTTCATAGCATTCTTTAGGAAACCCTTGCATCCTATGTGATCTATGAAGACCTTTATCAGCCACAGTACCAATTTTAAGGAGGTGAACAAACAACATTTGCTAAAAAAATCTAGAAAACCAACAGGAAAAACAATAACTTCTCTCAATGAACGTACTAATTGGTGATGAAATCCAACATCGTGTGAAAAAAGTGAGAAGGGGCTAGTATTGAGCAGGTGGATTAGTTACGTTGGTAGCCTTATTAACAGACTTACACCTTGGTGAAAGTTCCCTCACAGTTTTACCCATGGGCTACCCTCCAAGGAGCCCGAGTGAGTTTGACCAACATCTGATCCAGGTACAGCAAAGACTTCCCTTTCTTGTCACATCGTTTAAAGACCCTAAATATTATGGCCACTAAGGATACCAACTCATAGTTAACCTCTAGGTGGGTACAACCGATAGTCAGGTCTGAATGTATGGGCAGGATATCAAGTTCGAAATTCTTCAAGAGAACTAAGGACAAATGGACCAGTAAAAATCTAGAGGACCCCGAACATATTCAGAATTCACGAAGATCTGAAACCAAATGAAAACAATTAATTCTCTAGAAGAACCCCCAATATACGATCGGTCCACTACGATTGGTTAAGCCTTGGAGGGATAATATTTTTTTTTCTCTCGCATGCAACCTCATGTTTAACCCCTGTGTGAGAGGGGGATCCTAGCTATTCTTATACGAAGGTTGGATTTTCTCTCCCTATCACAAGATTTTATGTTTGTCTTGAATGCTTTGGAGAGTTATCCTTACAGCGTATTCTAAAGCTCTATTCCTAGCCTACTATTGGTGTAATGATCAAAAAAGAAAAGTTTCTAGTTAAATTTTAATTAGCGCTTATTTTTGTGGTTGTTTGTTACATAAGGGTGAATGATAGTGAAACTGGGGATGTTTTGAGACTCAACTCCACAAGAAGGTAAAAAGAATGATATGTAAATTTTATTTTCAATGAACTTCTAATTACAGGAGGGAGAAGAGTTTTTTTATCCTTTTGTCACTAACAAACACTCAAAAGAAGTGCAAAACTTTTACGCTATTTTGTTCCCAAACAAGAATTCACACAGTTGCCAAATTATCACAAAGAAAAACTTTCAATATCCAAAGCCAATACATATAAATCCTTCTTTGTTTGATTTTAGATGCAAACAATGATGTTCGTCTTATACTTCGTTCTTTCACTAGTAATGAAAAGTTCACTATGATGATTGGAAAGAGTATGAAGAAAAAGAGAATACAATCAAAGATACTCTCAACAAGAAACAAGAGACCGAAAGAAAAACAAATATCAAATTGTTCATTTAAAGATTCAAAAACACTAAGAGATAAAAAAATAAAAATCATACTTTATAGTCTTCAAGAATTGAGTAAGTGAAAGACAAAGAAATCAATAGACATGTGATCAATAATCTTTCATGTGACTCTCTCTAATCAATCAGATAATCGAGAAGAGTGGAAAAAAGGAAACCAAATCTGAGAGAGAAAAGGTTGATCTTACAATCAAGAAAGAAAACACAAACTCAATGAAGACTAAAAGAATGAAGGACAACAAGTTTGTAATCAAACAGGAGCCAAGATCAAAGAGAATAAGATCGGAGTTAGAGAAGAAGATCCAAAGACTAGACCCAACAAGCAAGAAACTTGAATTTTTCCTAAAAAGAGAAAATCAGCGCTCTGGTAACCAAGACACCAGAGTGCTACAATGCTCCCTAGAAGGCTCTGGGGGAGCGTTGATCAAGAAACAACACCCTGGTTTGAACTACAGGGGAGTGCTAGTTTTGAGGAAAGTTTGAGAAAAACTCAAAAAGCTCAAAAACTCGAAAAAAATTAGTAAGGGGCTATGTAAGACAACTAGCAAAGGCAAGGAAGGATAGGCAAAAGTCTCAGATGAATGAAGGAAAGAACAACTGAAATTTCATTCCCCATGGAGTCGCCAATTTATGTTACGGAAATATTCCCCTATGGACAAGTGAACTTTCCCTTGGATTACAAACCCCTCTACCAAGACAGAACATTACATTTGAACATTACCATTCCTATAGATTCATTTTTTTCCATCGAAAAAGAGAAGGAGAGGGAAGTATGATGTACCTCGTTTATGGCATTTTTCCAAGATGCTCCAATCCACGAGCTCCAATCAGTACTTGCAATGGACAACAAGAAACAAACGATTATCCCCTACTCTAGTGGATTAGACAAAATCAATTTCTCTATGTAGATTAATACAACCATAGACAAGCACATGTAAACACATACTCGAAGGAAATAGGCCAAGTATATTAATGAAAACTCAAAAGGAAACTTACAATCTTCAGATGATGTTGCAACATCCTTTCCAAGTCCTCCTCATCCAACACTTGCTCAAATGATCCACAATCAAAATAACATTGCTATGTTTATTTCTCCTCCTTTCCCTGTGGAAATGTCTCCATTTTATAGGCTTTGAGAGGCTCAACCACCTTGAGTATATTTGGAAATGGTTGAGGATATGGCACCATTAATTTTGATATCCTCCTTAGATGTAGCCATGGAGTCAGATTCGATCCAAACTAACCCAACCCATCGATAATTGTCTTTATAATAAAGTGGGATTTCCTCCAATATTCCCTCAACCAACTCAATGCTCCCTTGAAGTGGACAACAGAGAAGTATAGCACCCCGACTAACATGGACAAGGAGTGCTAGTGCTCCCTATGTATGAGAAGGGGATCGATGATCTTCCAAAATGTCACCAAGATGAGTAATTCTCTAGGTAAAATAATTGTTCCAATTGTCAAATGATGGGGCTTCTTATTCTAACATGTTTTAGGGGTTGTAGCAAGTGTTTTTATGGTGTCTTTTGATATGCGACACTTAGGAAAAGCGAATGCAACACTTGTGAAAATAAAAGTGTGATACTTGTAACACTTGCAACAATGAAAGCACGATACTTACGACACGATCGAAGTGAGGAATTTTGATGTGCAACACCAGCAACACCTTCTTGTCTTCAACCATGTCTCTCACAAAGTGATATTGAGCATCAATATGCTTTGTCTTTAAATGATAAATTGGGTTCTTTGCCAGGAATATTGCACTATAACTATCACAATCTAACCTTATTTCTTGTTGTACCAACCCCATACCTGAATACAATATTTGTAACCATATTGCTTCCTTTCTTGCATGAGTGATTGCCATGTATTCAACTTTTGTAATTGAGAGTGCCACTACATCCTGTCTTTTTGTCATCCAACTGATTGCTCCACCAAATAGGTTAAACACATACACACTTGTAGGTCCTCTGCGATACAGATCTCCAACCCAATCTATGTCAACAAACCCATGTATGTCCAACACTATGTCCAATCCCGGTCTTCCTTGGTAGCACAATCCTTAACTAGAAGTGCCATGCAAATACCTGGAAAAAAAATTGTATTGTTGTCCAGTTCTCCTTCCCTAGTTTTGACATATACATGCTCAAAACTCCCACTTCATGTGCAATGTTTGGTCTACTACATCAAACTGCCAACTACACTATCATATGGAACATGGGACATGTTCTCTTCCTCGTCATTTGTCTTGGGACATTGATCTATAGATAACTTTACACCTACAAGAATAGGAACCTTGATCGGTTTACTTTCTTGCATACTAAACCTATGTAATATCGTCTCGACATATTCTCTTTGATTCAACTAGAGTTTCTTGTTTGCTCAATCTCTTTTAATGTCCATTCCCATAATGAATTTAGCAGCCCTGAGATCCTTCATATCAAATTTAGAGGATAGTTGTGACTTCACCTCCTTGATTACATCTATGTTATTTCCTAACAGCAACATGTCATCGACATACAACGCCACATGAATGAAGTGATTACAAACATGTTTGGAATATACACAATGATCAACCCTACTTCTCACAAATCTCAGTCCAAGGATGTATGTGTCAAAATTTTGGTACCATGTCCTAGGTGATTACTTCAAACCATATAGTAACTTCTTTAGTTTACAAACCAACTCTTTATTTCCCTTCACTGTAAAACCTTATGGTTGCTTCATGTATATTTCTTCTTCCAGATCCCCATGTAGGAAATTTTTCTTCACATCCATCTGTTCTACTTCAAAATCAAAAGCAACAAAAACAGATAAAAAAAAATTAATAGAAGTTAACTTGGCAACAAGAGAAAAAATTTCACCAAAGTCAATTTCCTCTACCTAGGAATAACATTCTACTTCTAACCGAGCTTTATATTTCCCCATTATTCCTTCTGCATTCAAATTCTTCTTAAACACCCATTTGCTTCCAATGGAATTTCTTCCAGTTGACAACTCAACTAAATCCCATGCCTCATTCTTGTCCAATGCATCCATCTCTTCAACCATGGCCTTCTTCCAAAGTTTACTATCCTCTAAATTCATTGCTTCTCTAACAATTTGGGTATCATCATCAATAATAGATAAAGAAAATTAGCATGAAAATCAGGTGGACTATATCTTTCTAGTTCCCTTATTTCCCTCATTGATCTCCTCAATACTGCAGTGTGTGGTTTTTCTTCTTATAATTCATCTTCTTCTGTTGATTCAGATTTTGGATCATCCAACTCAAACTCTATTTTCTCAAGTTCTTCTTGCCTTGGTAGGAATTCATGTTTGAGAACATCTTTAACCTCTCTAAAAACAACATACTGACTATAAACAATCTTCTTAGTTTCTTGGTTCCAAAGCTTATAACCTTTCATACCATATTTATACCCAATAAAGATACACTTTTCAGCTTTATTATCCAACTTACTTCTATTTTCCTTTGGAACATGTATATAAGCATCACAACCAAACACTTTGAGATGTTCAAGAGAGGTTTTATTACCAATTCATACTCCATGTGGGGTTTTTTCCATCAACATTGATGAGGGTGATGTATTTACCAGGTAACATGCACTACCCACTGCCTCTGCCCAGAATTCTTGTCCTAACCCAACACCACTAAGCATGTTCCTTGTTTTTTCCAGCAACGTCTTGTTCAACCTTTCTGCAACCCCATTCTGTCGAGGTGTGTATGGAGTAGTCTTCTACCTTGTTATACTACACTTCTTACGGAACTCTTTGAATTCATTCCCACTGAATTCTCCACCATTATCTATCCTCAACACCTTTATTTTCTTCTCCGTCTGATTTTCTATCAAAGCCTTAAATTCTTTAAATTTATCAAATACCTCATATTTCTTCCTAAGAAAATAAATCCATATGTTACTTGAGAAATCATTTATGAATGAAACATAATACACAAATTTACCTAATGATAGAACATGCACAGGTCCAAACACATCACTATGTATCAACTCTAAGATCCCATTTTCTCTTGTGCAATTAGACATACCTTCAACACATCACAGAATGAAATTAGACATACCTTCAACCATAGCTTTATCGCGTAGTGTTCAAAGGCCCTTTTCTCCAATATATCCCAGTCTTTGATGCCATAGCATGGTATTCTTTCCAAGGACAGTATGGATCTTGTCTTCTTTATTTATTTGTTCAGGGACAACATAATTGTTACACCCACCAGTATAAGTTCTTCCCATATAGAAAATAAATCCATATGTTCCTTGAGAAATCATTTATAAATGAAACATAATACACAGATTTACCTAGTGATGGAACATGCACAGGTCTAAACACATCACTATGTATCTGTTGGATTACTAAGAGGGGGGAGGGTGAATCAGTAATAGCGTAATTATAATCAGTTATCTTCAAATGTGATATCAATGTAGAATTATTATCCAATAATGAGCAGTAAGAAATAAACAATCACACACATACACAGTACACTAGTGTTTTACGTGGAAACCCAAATCGGGAGAAAACTACAGAATGTTTTTTCTTATATGTATTGAAGAATTACATTCATTGAAAGCACTAACTTCCTTTGTTTTCCATCTGCAACTAGAAGGAGGCTCCAACCCCCTAGTTTCTTAGGCTACAACCTGAGGGAAGTTCCAACTCCCCAATTCTCTGGCTACAACCAGAAGGAGGCTACAACCCCCAATGTTATCCAGCTACAACCAGAAGGTGGCTACAACCACATGTCATTGCCCCGTCCTGCCACCCTGAAGTAGAAGTAGAATGATGGAACCACTATCACTGTGAGATACACCATTGTAAACCTGTACCAATAAATCTGAACCATGCATCAACCTGTACCTCAACCTCTAATCATCCTGTACCATAAACAAGTGCATCAACCATGCACCAACCTGTAATCAACCTGTACCATAAACAAGTGCATCCAACCATGTACCAAGTATGTACCAATCATGTGTCAACT